>JXCR01126152.1:4650-35165 GCA_002079205.1 Phalaenopsis hybrid cultivar | reverse complement strand
TAACCAATAGTCATTCGATTCTTAACTGGAACAACTTGTTTAAAGTTATTGTTCGGGTAAAATGGATGCTTGAAATAGCTATTGATTGCTCCAGGAAAATCAAAGCACAAACACTGTTGTTGCATATCATTTAATAAAAAATATCAGTAACATTTTTACAAACCAATCTTAAAATAATTGATGTCATGGTTCTATGTGACTGGTTGTAAAAGCGACCAATTTGTTAAAAAATGCCTTTTTTTCAGTTATTTATGGTGCTTGCATGGTGATCAACTTTTCTAGTCTCTCATGGAGATTGTAAACATGATGTATTCTCTATACACTGGTCTTTAAAATCAACCCATCTTCAAGACATGCGATCAATTTTCTATGTTTTGTAGCATTTAGGTTCAAATGGCCTCTAGTTGTATATTTTTTTTCCATCATGTACCTTCTACAAATTAGTGCTGCTCTGAGGTTCTTNCACAACTTTAGAACTCCACTAGTCATCTTGATGTTATGTTTCTCTACCAATTGATTCTTAACCACTCTTAAACCAAAAATTTTTTGCACCACCACTAATCGTTGTCAGCTTGTTCCCAGGCCTACAAAAGTGTCTTCTTTGGATATTCTGACACTCAAAAAGGTAATTGATGACTTGATCCTACCACAAATAAACTCTATGTAAGTGTTGATGTCTCTTTCTTTAAAAGTGCTCTCTACTTCCCTATTACAGCCTCAAGTGAGAGGAAGTTTTTGATTTCTTAGACACTATTTCTTATCCAAGCCCTATGGGTATTTCTCCAACCACTATATCTGAGGCCTTCTTTACTTCTGAATCCACCACCTACCAAAAAATTAGAACTTGCTCCCATTCTCTGTCTATACTCGACGCACTCATGTTCCCACTCTAGAGCCCGCTACTCCTTTACAGGACATGAGATCCATTCCGAGGGACATCCCCATAAATGACACCACTCTAAATGAGGTGAGTTCTCCTGTTGAGGTATGTAATCATGCAAAATCTCCTTATTCCATGAAAAAATCTTTTTCCGTAGTGTATCGCCGACCTATAAGGCATTTGTCGCTGCCTTGACGGATCATCACCTTCCATCTACTATTGAAGCAGCATTAAATGACCATTCCTAGAAAGCTGCACCAATGAATGAAATGAATGCCCTTCAACGACATCAGACATGAGATATTGTGGACCTTCCTCCATATAAGAAAGCAGTAAGGTGTTGTTGGATATTTAGCATCAAGTTTAACTCCGATGGATCCTTCGAACGTAGCAAGGCACGTTAGTCGTCAAAGGTTACTCACAAACATACGGAGTTGATAATGTGGAGACATTTGCTCCAATTGCTAGAATACACACCATTCAAATCTTACTTTCTATTGTTGTGAATCTGAATTAGCCCTTGATACAACTAGATGTCAAAAATGTTTTCCTAAATGAGAATCTCAGAAAGAAGGTGTATATAGGCCTCCCTCTAGGCTCTGACCTACCATTTCCCCGAGGACCAATGTGCTGATAGCGGAGTCCCTCTACAGACTAAAGCAATCCGCAAGGACCTGCTTCGGCAAGTTCACAAAGGTTATAATGGGTCATGATTTTTTTCAAGCTCAACCAGATCATACTCTCTTCTTTCAGCATTCATTCAATGGTAAAATTGCTATTCTTATCGCCTATGCGATGATATTATACTCACGAGTGATGATCTACAAGCATTAGAGCCTCCTACATCATTTGAAATGAAGGACTTGGGGTTACTCCGGTACTTCTTAGGCATGGATGTTGCTTGATCATCTCGGGCATTTGCCTATGTCAAAGCAAATATATACTTGATCTATTAACAGAAAATAACCATCTCATTTGCAAATCAGTGATAGCCTCAATGCATCCCAAAGAAAAATTAGCTAATGTTTCCAATGCAATTCCGATGAACAAGAACACTACCAACGGCATGTGCGGAAACTCATTTACCTTGCCCATACTCATCCTAATATTTGTCATGCTATAGGTATTGTGAGTCAATTCATGCATGATCCTTATGAGCATCATTTACGAGCTATCTACAGGATCCTTCACTACTTGAAAGGCAAAACGGGCTCAAGTTTATTTTTTCTCAAGTCACATCTCTTGTTCTATTGTTGTTTATACAGATGCGGATTGGGCTGAGTCTGTTCATGATTGACAATCTACCTCTGGATTTCATAAGAGGAATCTTGTCACGTGGAAAAATAAAAAATTTTCAGTTGTGGCCCGGAGTAGTGTTGAAGCCAAGTTACGCTCCATGCCCCTAAGTATCTATGAAGCTATTTAGTTACGCATCATGCTCCGTGAATTGAATTGTCAATCTCTGCTCCTCTCTAACTGTTTTGTGATAATAAACCGTCATTAGTATTGCTCATAATCCCGTCCAACGATCATGTGGAGATTGACAGGCACTTCATTAAGGAGAAGCTCGATTGAAGGGAGTTTTGTATTCCATTTGTCTCATCCAATGGCCAATTAGTAGATATCCTTACCAAAAATCTTCCTCGATCATTGTTTGACGACTTCAAATCCAAGTTGAACATGATAGACATCTATGTTTCAACTTGAGGGAGAGTATTAGATTTATGAGCCTAATTATTAGGTAAATTATTGTTGCTGCTATTATTAACCTATATTTACTTCCTTTCATGCTTCCTTATTCATGTATTTCCTTAGTCTATTTCCAAATTTATACCTCCTTTTATTTGGGACTTGTAATATGTATTATGTCCTCATTTTTATCAATAAAATTATTCTGCTCTATTCTCAAACCTAACTGAGAGTATCAAAGACAAGGTGGCAAAACAACACAATGTTCCAACCAGAGAGCCAGAACAATGATCATGAATGTGTTAGTTATGCTATAAAGCAAGGAATATAAGAAGAGATTTGAAAACACAGTTGTTAGCATGGAAATGCTAGCTTATTACAAAAAAGCCTGAAATACATATGAACAAATGCTAAAAAGAAAAAAAGCCAATACCTTGACATATTCCACATAGGGAAGTGAAAGATGTCGACCAAATTGCAGATACACAAAGAACCTTAGCAGCCTTAGTCTTCCTCTGCCATGAACCAATAGCAAATCTAAACTTCTGTCATCATGCACAGCCTTAGGTGCAATAACCTGAGAACTTAAACTTTGAACAGTTTTGCAAGAATGGTTGCATGCAAGGATCCCTAGGAATTGCCCCTTCTTAACCTCCCACTTCTCACTCAACTCTGGGACAGGTTCCTTAACCATGCCTATGTCTGCGTTATCTTCTGGTGGCACAGGTAACCTAATGGGATCATCAGCATCCCAGTTGGCTTCATTATCCCAAATCAGTTCACCATCCCAGTTTGGTTCAACATCCCAGACAGGACCCGGATCAGAGATTGCTGAAGAGATTTCTTCTTTATCATTTGAAGTAGTGGGTGCCCAAGAAAACCTGGAATCATTTTTAGTATTAAGGGAACTCCAACCTTTGTCCATCCAAGGTTTTGATCGGGTCCTTGGCCAATTGGGAGTGCTAGATAGATGGTGGTGAGGATGAATAACTTCTTCTGGTTCAGGAACTTGGTTGCTTTTGCTTGATGATAAACGTTTTGATTTAGGATCAAGACCACGAACAACCTCAGATGGCTCACTGCTTGCAAGAGTGCTACCTGTTACGTCCAAGTCCCCGGACATCCTACTCGGAGACATAATGGACTCTATACTTGATAAACTGGAAGCCCTTGGGATACCCTCTTTTCTTGACCTCCTCAATATGTCTTTATAAAGGTCGGGCATGTCAAGTTTGCCTTCCTCATCAAAAGCCTTTCGATCATTTTGCACCTCTTTAGTCACAGGAAGGTATTCAAGTTCAAAACTGTACTTGGGTAAGCACAGAAATTTTAGAAAACCAGCAACAAAATACCGAAGAGGGCCAAAGTGTTTCTGGTACTTCTCAGAAAGTTCCAGCACTGTAACAGAAAAGCAAATAAAAGATATTGTATCAGACACGGAATTCCATGACAGGGTTTGAGCACAAAACAAGGCTGATTAAGAATATGTCCTCCTCAGGAAAGGGGGGAGGAGAATATAACGTAAATAGTGAATTTAATATTGAAGCAATANACTGTAACAGAAAAGCAAATAAAAGATATTGTATCAGACACGGAATTCCATGACAGGGTTTGAGCACAAAACGAGGCTGATTAAGAATATGTCCTCCTCAGGAAAGGGGGGAGCACAGGATAACGTAAATACTGAATTTAATATTGAAGCAATGGTAATATGATAATCCATAAGTCTATATTTAAAAAATTATATTTCGGAGTTTCTAAGTCATGCTAGGATCCCTAGGAATACAACATGTAACTATAGAGAGATAAGGCATATAATGTTTTCCAATCTATGGAATGAATCTAACCATATGTAACTACATGCATGCATTGGAATATCAAAGCCAACATATTTTGGAAGGAAAATGGATAAGACAATAGTGTTTTCCTANTACATGCATGCATTGGAATATCAAAGCCAACATATTTTGGAAGGAAAATGGATGAGACAATAGTGCTTTCCTATAGAACTGAAAACTAACTTTACAGTCACACGGCCCTGACAACTTTAAAAGCAGGAAGACAAATTTACATTTTACTCGATTCTGAAAGCTTTAAAAACAACAATTCTGAAAGCTTGAGAAACAAAGTAACAATTAAATAGAAAAATTGTTATTAATCAAACTTCATACATACATTTGCATGCATACATCCATAACTCACACACACAGCATACACACATAGATGAAGCAAAAAAGTTAGATAACACACAAACAAATAAACATAAATATAGATACCTAAGAGGTGTTTTCCAGTTGGTAGAACTAAATAATAACTCTAAACCAAAACATCTAGAAAAAAAAAAGGAGCAACATGGTCCACCTAGGTTGAGTTGGTTTGGATGTTTTCGAGCAATACATAAAACATATCTTATTCGACATTTACAAATTAATTATGGTACTACTGAAATTTAATGGGATGAACCCTTAATTAGTTGCTTAATTGCTAGACTTTCATATTCTTTAAAACATCATAACATAGAAAGTTGACAATGTAAACATAAAATTTGATGGGTCTTAGGTTGGGAAGTCTATTACCCGCTCCCATGCCACCTAATATAATCACGCATGAAATCCTCTAGCAATATAAGTTCCAACTGCACACAAACTGGAAGGGTCGTGCTCATGGAGAGACTGGGAGAAAAAGGGACAAACTGGGTTNCACAACTTTAGAACTCCACTAGTCATCTTGATGTTATGTTTCTCTACCAATTGATTCTTAACCACTCTTAAATTAAAAATTTTTTGCACCACCACTAATCGTTGTCAGCTTGTTCCCAGGCCTACAAAAATGTGTCTTCTTTGGATATTCTGACACTCAAAAAGGTAATTGATGACTTAATCCTACCACAAATAAACTCTATGTAAGTGTTGATGTTTATTTCTTTAAAAGTGTTCTCTACTTCCCTATTACAGCCTCAAGTGAGAGGAAGTTTTTGATTTCTTGGACACTATTTCTATCCAAGCCTTATGGGTATTTCTGAGGAGCCCTCTTTACTTCTGAATCCACCACCAACCAAAAAATTAGAACTTGCTCCCATTCTCTGTGTCTATAGTCGATGCACTCATGTTCCCACTCTAGAGCCCGCAACTCCTTTACAGGACATGGGATCCATTCTGAGGGACATCCCCAGAATTGACACCACTCTAAATGAGGTGAGTTCTCCTGTTGAGGTATGTAATCATGCAAAATCTCCTTATTCCATGAAAAAATCTCTTTCCGAAGTGTATCGCCGACCTATAAGGCATTTGTCGTTGCCTTGACGGATCATCACCTTCCATCTACTATTGAAGCAGCATTAAATGACCCTTCCTATAAAGCTGCACCAATGAATGAAATGAATGCCCTTCAACGAAATCAGACATGAGATATTGTGGACCTTCCTCCATATAAGAAAGCAGTAAGGTGCTGTTGGATATTTAGCACCAAGTTTAACTCCGATGGATCATTCGAACGTAGCAAGACACAGTTAGTCGCCAAAGGTTACTCACAAACATACGAAGTTGATAATGAGGAGACATTTGCTCCAATTGCTACAATACACACCATTCAAGTCTTACTTTCTATTGTTGTGAATCTGAATTAGCCCTTGATACAACTAGATGTCAAAAATGTTTTCCTAAATGAGAATCTCACAAAGAAGGTGTATATATGCCTCCCTCTAGGCTCTGAACCTACCATTTCCCCGAGGACCAATGCTTTGATAGCGGAGTCCCTCTACAGACTAAAGCAATCCGCAAGGACCTGCTTCGGCAAGTTCACAAAGGTTATAATGGGTCATGATTTTTTTCAAGCTCAACCAGATCATACTCTCTTCTTTCAGCATTCATTCAATGGTAAAATTGCTATTCTTATCGCCTATGCGATGATATTATACTCACGAGTGATGATCTACAAGCATTAGAGCCTCCTACATCATTTGAAATGAAGGACTTGGGGTTACTCCACTACTTCTTAGGCATGGATGTTGCTCGATCATCTCGGGCATTTGCCTATGTCAATGCAAATATATACTTGATCTATTAACAGAAATAACCATCTCATTTGCAAATCAGTGATAGCCTCAATGCATCCCAAAGAAAAATTAGCTAATGTTTCCAATGCAATTCCGATGAACAAGAACACTACCAACGGCATGTGCGGAAACTCATTTACCTTGCCCATACTCATCCTAATATTTGTCATGCTATAGGTATTGTGAGTCAATTCATGCATGATCCTTATGAGCATCATTTCCGAGCTATCTACAGGATCCATCACTACTTGAAAGGCAAAACGGGCTCAGGTTTATTTTTTCTCAAGTCACATCTCTTGTTCTATTGTTGTTTATACAGATGAGGATTGGGTCGGGTCTGTTCATGATTGACAATCCACCTCTGGATTTCATAAGGGGAAATCTTGTCACGTGGAAAAATAAAAATTGTCAGTTGTGGCCCGGAGTAGTGTTGAAGCCAAGTTACGCTCTATGCCCCTAGGTATCTATGAAGCTATTTAGTTATGCATCATGCTCCGTGAATTGTATTGTCAATCTCTGCTCCTCTCTAACTGTTTTGTGATAATAAACCGTCATTATTATTGCTCATAATCTGGTCCAACGATCATGTAGAGATTGACAGGCACGTCATTAAGGAGAAGCTCGATTAAGGGGAGATTTGTATTCCATTTGTCTCATCGAATGGTCAATTAGTAGATATCCTTACCAAGAATCTTCCTCGGTCATTGTTTGACGACTTCAAATCCAAATTGAACATGATAGCATCTATGTTTCAACTTGAGGGGGAGTATTAGATTTATTAACCTAAGTATTAGGCAAATTATTGTTGCTGCTATTATTAGCCTATATTTACTTCCTTTCATGCTTCCTTATTCATGTATTTCCTTAGTCTATTTCCGAATTTATACCTCTCCTTTTATTTGGGACTTTGTAATATGTATTATGCCCTCCTTTTTATCAATAAAATTATTCTGTTCTATTCTCAAACCTAACTGAGAGTATCAAAGACAAGGTGGCAAAACAACGCAATGTTCCAACCAGAGAGCCAGAACAATGATCATGAATGTGTTAGTTATGCTATAAAGCGAGGTATATAAGAAGAGATTTGAAAACACAGTTGTTAGCATGGAAACGCTAGCTTATTACNTTATTCACGAAATGGGTACATAGTGTTGACAAGTTATATTTCAAAACATACAGAAGCTTGGGCCAAAGAGAACNCCAACAGTTTTTTTCCTACTGCCGCAGTTTCTTTCCTGTGTTCCGTTTTCTCCAGTAATTCTCCTCCAGCTATCGTAAATCCCGTCTCCCGAGAGATCTCAAGCAATTCCGCTATAAATATTGTCTCCCGTGAATCCATCTCCTATGAAATCTGTCTCCATATTGGCAATCTGTCTCCTTGGTAATATGCAAGCAGAAATATCAAGGTAAATGTTGTTGCTCCTGGGTTCATTTCTTCTGGTCAGGCAGGCAAACTATAGTGCTGCAAGAGCAGGGGTCATTGGTTTAACCAAATCTGCCTCATAGCCAGCAAGTTCTTGTGTGAGTTTAACTCCCGTGAGCCAAGAAGCTTTTCCAACCATCTGTATCCCACCTATTTCAAAGTTACTTGCTCTCTCCGGCTGGTGTTTCGAGTTTCTTTTGGCCGCCAGTGATTCCCCGGTTGCTAAAAAGGGATTTTTTATATCTCAACAACCTAACGTCACATTTGGCTCAGTTGAAATTATGGTGGATTCTTCCACCACCAAGCCTTCCCCTGATGGTGTACTTGAGTACACTGTAGAGTCGACAATGATCGCAATTCCTCCGCAAACCGGAGGACCAGAAATTCACATAAACTTCCTAATCACCACCCATAAATTAAACGGGTCTAATTTTCTCCAATGGTCCCAAGCCGTGTCTGTTCATCAAGGGACGCGGGAAATTTGACTATCTCACGAGAATGATTCGTGAACCTCCTAAAACTGACCTGACATATGAAGCGTAGGAAGTGAAGAATTTCATGGTCATATCGTGGCTAATTAATTCCACGGAGACTGCGATTAGCCATTCGTATATGTTTCTTCTCTTTGTCGGTGCCTTATGAACTGTAGTTCGAGACACCTACTCAAATGAAGGGAACTTTAGCCAACTTTATCAAGTTTCCAAGAAGATCTGCGAGGCGAAACAAGGATCAAGGACAGTAACCAAGTACTACAATGATTTAGTGGCCTTATGGATGGGATGCGATCTCTATTACGACTACATGTAGGAATCACCAGCAAATCTTTCCCTTTTTCAAAAACTACAGAAAAATATCGCATGTTCCAATTTCTAGCAGACCTTAACAAAGACCTTAATGAAGTCTGAGGTCGTATCGTAGCCCAGTATCCCTTTCCTTCTGCTCGTGCTGCTTTCACAGAAATTTGATAAGAAGAAAGCTGGAGAATTGTCATGCTCGATACTTCCACTTCAGTCGAATCATTTGCCTTAGCCATTAATAGTAAGCAACACTCATCAAACCCTCCTCGAGCCACTTGCTCCACTTGCGATTAACGTCACAAACCCAACCATACTCGAGAAAAGTGTGGGAAACTTCATGGGAAACAGACATACAAACCTTCATACAAATCCTCCACTGCCAAGGGGTCTCACTACAACATCTGAATCTACTACGGTACAACCAACTCCTACTCGAAACACTCCAGAATCACCCAAATCTCTTAAGATTCAGATGAAGTGTTTAATCAAATTCCTCAAATCTAATCAACTCAATTTCAACCCATGTACCTCCCACGTCCATCAATGTATCACTCCTACAACACTCACTTCTTTCTCCTACAACACTCACTTCTTTTTCAGCATTCATTCAATGGTAAAATTGGNTACTCTCTTCTTTCAGCATTCATTCAATGGTAAAATTGCTATTCTTATCGCCTATGCGATGATATTATACTCACGAGTGATGATCTACAAGCATTAGAGCCTCCTACATCATTTGAAATGAAGGACTTGGGGTTACTCCAGTACTTCTTAGGCATGGATGTTGCTCGATCATCTCGGGCATTTGCCTATGTCAACGCAAATATATACTTGATCTATTAACATAAAATAACCATCTCATTTGCAAATCAGTGATAGCCTCAATGCATCCCAAAGAAAAATTAGCTAATGTTTCCAATGCAATTCCGATGATCAAGAACACTACCAATGGCATGTGCGGAAACTCATTTACCTTGCCCACACTCATCCTAATATTTGTCATGCTATAGGTATTGTGAGTCAATTCATGCATGATCCTTATGAGCATCATTTTCGAGCTATCTACGGGATCATTCACTACTTGAAAGGCAAAACGGGCTCAGGTTTATTTTTTCTCACGTCACATCTCTTGTTCTATTGTTGTTTATACAGATGTGGATTGGGTCGGGTCTGTTCATGATTGACAATCTACCTCTGGATTTCATAAGGAGAAATCTTGTCACGTGGAAAGATAAAAAATTTTCAGTTGTGGCCCGGAGTACTGTTGAAACCAAGTTACGCTCCATGCCCCTAGATATCTATGAAGTTATTTAGTTACGCATCATGCTCCGTGAATTGAATCATCAATCTCTGCTCCTCTCTAACTGTTTTGTGATAATAAACCGTCATCAGTATTGCTCATAATCCGGTCCAACGATCATGTGGAGATTGACAGACACTTCATTAAGGAGAAGCTCGATTAAGGGGAGATTTGTATTCCATTTGTCTCATCCAATGGTCAATTAGTAGATATCCTTACCAAGAATCTTCCTCAATCATTGTTTGACGACTTCAAATCCAAGTTGAACATGATAGACATCTATGTTTCAACTTGCGGGAGAGTATTAGATTTATTAGCCTAATTATTAGGTAAATTATTGTTGCTGCTATTATTAGCCTATATTTACTTCCTTTCATGCTTCCTTATTCATGTAATTCCTTAGTCTATTTCCGGATTTATACCTCTTCTTTTATTTGGGACTTGTAATATGTATTATGTCCTCATTTTTATCAATAAAATTATTCTGCTCTATTCTCAAACCTAACTGAGAGTATCAAAGACAAGGTGGCAAAACAGCACAATGTTCCAACCAGAGAGCCAGATCAATGATCATGAATGTATTAGTATGCTATAAAGCGAGGAATATAAGAAGAGATTTGAAAACACAGTTGTTAGCATGGAAACGCTAGCTTATTAANTGATCAAGAAAAAAAAACTGAAATAAATAGACACAAACAACCTTAGTATTATGTATGAGTCCTGCCCTGAGAACCTCAGAGCAGCACTAATTTGTAGAAGGTACAGGATGGAAAAAAAAATATACAACTAGAGGCCATTTGAACCTAAATGCTAGAAAACATAGAAAATTGATCGCATGTCTTGAAGATGGGTTGATTTTTAAAAAGACCAGTGTATAGAGACTACATCATGTTTACAATCTCCATGAGAGACTAGAAAAGTTGATCGCCATGCAAGCACCATAAATAACTGAAAAAAAGGCATTTTTTTAACAAATTGGTCGCTTCTACAACCAGTCACATAGAACCATGAAATCAATTATTTTAAGATTGGTTTGTAAAAATGTTACTGATATTTTTTATTAAATGATATGCAACAACAGTGTTTGTGCTTTGATTTTCCTGGAGCAATCAATAGCTATTTCAAGCATCCATTTTACCCGAACAATAACTTTAAACAAGTTGTTCCAGTTAAGAATCGAATGACTATTGGTTAGTATAGATTTTGAGAGCTATTATAAGTTAAGCAAAATCAATAACAAAGCCAGGTTCAAGTGGACTGAGGATTAACCATGATTGTCAAAGGACTGCAAATCAAGCATTCCCATACAAATGCGCCCTTAGGATTCTCCATTCCTAAACCGGCCATGTCACATACTCAGAACAACCAAGGAGATCTAAGATTACTCAAGAACCCAACTTAAATGCTTGTAGTAATTTGTAAGATGACTGCAAATGAGTGACTGTATTGTAATGCTCAGAATTTAAAAACCAGGTAAAGGAAACTGTCCGGGTGGTTGTAGCAAGACCGGAGCAACGGGGAGCGACATGGGAGGAGACGGAAGGGGATACGGAACGATCCACATCGGGAGAGATACAACCGGAGCACCACTCAAACCCTCGGATACAGCCCTCGAAGGGAGAAATGGACAGCGAGACTATCCAAAAATGAATTCTAAACACTGTTACAACACATATATAAGAAATGACTAAAATGGAATGAAGGATAATAGGAGAGAAAGCAAAAAAAGAAAAAAGGATTATTTCAGCGTCTCCCGTGATATATGTTTCCGCAGTACTGTAGCCGCTACAGTATCGCATTTGCTATACTACAACAACTACATTACCGCCCACAGTAAACTCCCGCGTGAGAAATATAAGTACTTATCTAAACTTTTAGATAATTTCATTTTCGATCTTTTTAATCCAACTTCATCTTCTTTAATTTGATACAAATAAAAATCATTCATAATAATTAATTTTTAAATTACTAGATCTTTTATTTCTTATATTATAATTAATCATTAAAATTCAAATGCATTAAAACAAACACGAGAATCCTAAAATTTGTATTTATAATAGTTTGTTATTAAATATTCCGATTATAAAACAACTTTAATACTTTTATCATTATTTTGATTTATTAATTCAGAGAAATTAAAACAAAAATCAACCTATAATTTCTATGATTCTTAAAAATTAATTTAATTAAACTCTATATATGAATAATGGTATTTAGCACGTAGTATGATTATACTTTCATTCGATTAAAGATATGAAGCACATTTAATTTATTTCTTCATTTAAATCAAAATATGAAATCTTTACTTTACAATAACTTGACATTATTTAAAAGTTTCCAATTTATTGATTTCAAATTTATCTATACTATAACATTCTTTCTTCAAATCCCCAGTTTCTTTTTTTATCTTAAAAAATTATTTGTCAATTAATATTAATTTAAATCTTCTATTACTATATGAAAATTTTTCTTCAATAATATTAATTATTTAATTTCAACAATTTTTCATAAATTTATTAAAATATCAACATTATTAAAAGCCCTAGCCTCATTTCACCTGGCACAACCTTTTTAAATAACAGCTCACACTACACTAGCTCGATCCCATTTTAACTCCTTACCGAATGCTCGGCTTCCAACATAGAGTCATCTTCCCTCTCCTCGTCTTGGTTTTCTTGCCTATAAGTTCAGCTCATATACTCTCACTCGCAGGTACAGCTCAAAACTTCTCTAACGACAGTGGACTAATGTCATCTTTCTTGGCTTTTCAATTTCCTTCTTTTTATTTTTTTGTAACCGGCAGGATGTTAAACAGTGAACTATGATATTTTGTCATTTAAGTTTTGAGCCTCGCTTATTTTCAAATTACACCACACACACACATACATTATATTTTTGTTAGCCAATGGTTGAAATTGCTATGGAAGGATTACAAACCTTACTTGCTTAGAGATAGGAAGTGGACGGTGGCTTGAGGAATAAGAGAACTGTATTATGTGGCTGCTAAAACAACAGTTCAGACGTCTGATGTGATAGGGATTAAGGAGAGGGTTTAAAGAAAGTCACCCAATAATACTGTTGAAAAATTTGAAAGGAATTAAAGGTCGGGGATTAGGAGAGGAAGACCAGTCCCTCACCGGGAAGAGAACCAAGGAAGAAAGGAGTCAGCGATTTCTTAGGTAAAATTGAATTCTCCATCAAAACCGAGAATCACAATTCTAAGGCACTCTGTATGTGTGTGTGTGGATCTTATCCATGATTCCACGTCAGATTGGAACCTACAGAACCTTGTTTTTTGAATATGCTCCAATAATTCATGTCTAAATTACCCATGCGAATGTTAACACTACATAGAAGATATAACCATGGAATATAGTGAGAGAAACAAAAACAATAATATGAAAGATAAAATGACTACAAATAAATGTAAAAAAAATAAAAAATATATCAATAGTTAAATCCCTTTTATCAACATGCAAAGCAGCTGAGTAGTAATCTATACATCCCAACCAGTACTTTACATTCCAAAAATTTGTTCTCTGGAAAACTAATAAATATCTACGACTCCTCTGATGACCCTCTATGAGATATAACAATAGCCGGACTCTTTTAATTAATAATAAGGCAACTGAAGTAATCTAAATTCATGAAATGGTAGCTTCCATTCTAGAAATTTGTTTGCTAGACAACTACTGAAATAAAGATAAACATTTCAAACATCAATTAGCATAAACATCGGAGTTCAAAAAAAATCAAGAGCATTATTTAATTTTCATGTTGGAGGAAACCATAATAATAAAAAAAAAGAATAAAAAGTTTCACTCGAAGTTTTAATAGTCAGAATAATGTTTAAAATACAAAAAGTGAAGTGGCGTCAAGAAACTTAAAGTACCTTGACAATTGATAATGCAGCTGCGATTGGATCTCTAATTCCTAGAATTGTCCAAACAAGCGAGTTATCAGAACCGGTTGGAATGATGCCAATTGGAATTGAAATCGCTTCTTTCCTATCCNGGGTGGTTGTAGCAAGACCGGAGCAACGGGGAGCGACATGGGAGGAGACGGAAGGGGATACGGAACGATAAAGACCACATCGGGAGAGATAGAACCGGAGCACCACTCAAACCCTCGGATACAGCCCTCGAAGGGAGAAATGGACAGAGAGACTATCCAAAAATGAATTCTAAACACTGTTACAACACATATATAAGAAATGACTAAAATGGAATGAAGGATAATAGGAGAGAGCAAAAAAGAAGAAAGGAGTCAGCGATTTCTTAGGTAAAATTGAATTCTCCATCAAAACCGAGAATCACAATTCTAAGGCACTCTGTATGTGTGTGTGTGGATCTTATCCATGATTCCACGTCAGATTGGAACCTACAGAACCTTGTTTTTTGAATATGCTTCAATAATTCATGTGTAAATTACCCATGTGAATGTTAACACTACATAGAAGATATAACCATGGATTATAGTGAGAGAAACAAAAACAATAATATGAAAGATAAAATGACTACAAATAAATGTAAAAAAAATAAAAAATATATCAATAGTTAAATCCCTTTTATCAACATGCAAAGCAGCTGAGTAGTAATCTATACATCCCAAACAGTACTTTACATTCCAAAAATTTGTTCTCTGGAAAACTAATAAATATCTACAACTCCTCTGATGACCCTCTATGAGATATAACAAAAGCCGGACTCTTTTAATTGATAATAAGGCAACTGAAGTAATCTAAATTCATGAAATGGTAGCTTCCATTCTAGAAATTTCNACAGCATACACACATAGATGAAGCAAAAAAGTTAGATAACACACAAACAAATAAACATAAATATAGATACCTTTTCCAGTTGGTAGAACTAAATAATAACTCTAAACCAAAACATCTAGGAAAAAAAAAAGGAGCAACATGGTCCACCTAGGTTGAGTTGGTTTGGATGTCTTCGAGCAATACATAGAACATATCTTATTCGACATTTACAAATTAATTATGGTACTACTGAAATTTAATGGGATGAACCCTTAATTAGTTGTTTAATTGCTAGACTTTCATATTCTTTAAAACATCATAACATAAAAAGTTGACAATGTAAACATACAATTTGATGGGTCTTAGGTTGGGAAGTCTATTACCCGCTCCCATCCCACCTAATATAATCACGCATGAAATCCTCTAGCAATATAAGTTCTAACTGCACATAAACTGGGAGGGTCGTGCACATGGAGAGACTGGGAGAAAAAGGGATAAACTGGGTCTGTTATGTGCTCATGGAGGGACAGTGGGAGAGAGGGAAACTGGGTATGTTATGTGCCCATGGAGGGACAGAAGGACTGAGTGCGTTATGTGATCATGGAGGTTCAGAGAGAGAGAGAGAGTTTTATGTGCTCGTTNTTTGATGGGTCTTAGGTTGGGAAGTCTATTACCCGCTCCCATGCCACCTAATATAATCACGCATGAAATCCTATAGCAATATAAGTTCCAACTGCACACAAACTGGGAGGGTCGTGCTCATGGAGAGACTGGGAGAAAAAGGGACAAACTGAGTCTGTTATGTGCTCATGGAGGGACAGTGAGAGAGAGGGAAGCTGGGTATGTTATGTGCCCATGGAGGGACAGAAGGACTGAGTGCGTTATGTGATCATGGAGGTTCAGAGAGAGAGAGTTTTATGTGCTCATGGAGAGATAGTGGGAGAGAAAGAGACAAACTGGGTATTTTATGTGCTCATGGAGGGACAGTGGGACAGAGGGACAAACTGGTAATGTTATGTGACCATGTAGAGAGAGAGAGAGAGAGAGAGAGAGAGNGCGTTATGTGATCATGGAGGTTCAGAGAGAGAGAGTTTTATGTGCTCATGGAGAGATAGTGGGAGAGAAAGACACAAACTGGGTATTTTATGTGCTCATGGAGGGACAGTGGGACAGAGGGACAAACTCGTAATGTTATGTGACCATGTAGAGAGAGAGAGAGAGAGAGAGAGAGAGAGAGAGAGAGAGAGAGTTGAAGCGTGAGGCTGACAGGAGCCAAAAAAGTAGAAATTATTCACGAAATGGGTACATAGTGTTGACAAGTTATATTTCAAAACATACAGAAGCTTGAGCCAAAGAGAATAGTACCGTCACTAAGAAAACCAAAATAGGAGACGGTATTTCCATAGTGAATAGCTCCAGTCTGGATCCATTCAACAGCAAAAACATCTGTAGGTGTGAGAGCGCCCTGCATAAAGGAAAAAATAAATAAAATTTCAGAAAGAGCATAACCCTTAAAATTAATTAAAATACACTACATGTTATATTATAAGTGCTTAAAATCTTTGATTAAAAACGCCAATCACTTCAACAGAACATGATCAAGAAAAAAAAACTGAAATAAATAGACACAAACAACCTTAGTATTATGTATGAGTCCTGCCCTGAGAGTTTTATACAACTAGAATTTGGACCTAAATGTAAAAAATATACAATTTGTAGAAGGTACATGATGGAAAAAAAATATACAACTAGAGGCCATTTGGACCTAAATGCTAGAAAACATAGAAAATTGATCGCATGTCTTGAAGATGGGTTGATTTTTAAAAAGACCAGTGTATAGAGACTACATCATGTTTACAATCTCCATGGGAGACTAGAAAAGTTGATCACCATGCAAGCACCATAAATAACTGAAAAAAAAGCATTTTTTAACAAATTGGTCGCTTCTACAACCAGTCACATAGAACCATGACATCAATTATTTTAAGATTGGTTTGTAAAAATGTTACTGATATTTTTTATTAAATGATATGCAACAACAGTGTTTGTGCTTTGATTTTCCTGGAGCAATCAATAGCTATTTCAAGCATCCATTTTACCCGAACAATAACTTTAAACAAGTTGTTCCAGTTAAGAATCGAATGACTATTGGTTAATATAGATTTTGAGAGCTATTATAAGTTAAGCAAAATCAATAACAAAGCCAGGTTCAAGTGGACTGAGGATTAACCATGATTGTCAAAGGACTGCAAATCAAGCATTCCCATACAAATGCGCCCTTAGGATTCTCCATTCCTAAACCGGCCTTGTCACATACTCAGAACAACCAAGGAGATCTAAGATAACTCAAGAACTCAACTTAAATGCTTGTAGTAATTTGTAAGATGACTGCAAATGAGTGACTGTATTGTAATGCTCAGAATTTAAAAACCAGGTAAAGGAAACTGTCCGGGTGGTTGTAGCAAGACCGGAGCAACGGGGAGCGACATGGGAGGAGACGGAAGGGGATACGGAACGATAAACACCACATCGGGAGAGATACAACCGGAGCACCACTCAAACCCTCGGATACAGCCCTCGAAGGGAGAAATGGACAGCGAGACTATCCAAAAATGAATTCTAAACACTGTTACAACACATATATAAGAAATGACTAAAATGGAATGAAGGATAATAGGAGAGAAAGCAAAAAGGAAGAAAAGAGTCAGCGATTTCTTAGGTAAATTTGAATTCTCCATCAAAACTGAGAATCACAATTCTAAGGCACTCTTCATATGCGTGTGTGTGGATCTTATCCTTGATTCCACGTCAGATTGGAACCTACAGAACCTTGTTTTTTGAATATGCTCCAATAATTCATGTCTAAATTACCCATGCGAATGTTAACACTACATAAAAGATATAACCATGGAATATAGTGAGAGAAACAAAAACAACAATATGAAAGATAAAATGACTACAAATAAATGTAAAAAAAATAAAAAATATATCAATAGTTAAATCCCTTTTATCAACATGCAAAGCAGCTGAGTAGTAATCTATACATCCCAAACAGTACTTTACATTCCAAAAATTTGTTCTCTGGAAAACTAATAAATATCTACAACTCCTCTGATGATGCTCTATGAGATATAACAAAAGCCGGACTCTTTTAATTAATAATAAGGCAACTGAAGTAATCTAAATTCATGAAATGGTAGCTTCCATTCTAGAAATTTGTTTGCTAGACAACTACTGAAATAAAGATAAACATTTCAAACATCAATTAGCATAAACATCGGAGTTCAAAAAAAATCAAGAACATTATTTAATTTTCATGTTGGAGGAAACCACAATAATAAAAAAAAGAATAAAAAGTTTCACTCAAAGTTTTAATAGTCAGAATAATGTTTAAAATACAAAAAGTGAAGTGGCGTCAAGAAACTTTNATCAATTAGCATAAACATCGGAGTTCAAAAAAAATCAAGAACATTATTTAATTTTCATGTTGGAGGAAACCATAATAATAAAAAAAAGAATAAAAAGTTTCACTCGAAGTTTTAATTGTCAGAATAATGTTTAAAATACAAAAAGTTGGCGTCAAGAAACTTCAAGTACCTTGACAATTGATAATGCAGCTGCGATTGGATCTCTAATTCCTAGAATTGTCCAAACAAGCGAGTTATCAGAACCGGCTGGAATGATGCCAATTGGAATTGAAATCGCTTCTTTCCTATCATCTCTATTGAATAGACCATTAAGAACCTGCACCATTGAAGCATATCATAACAAAATCCATTAAAAACAAAAAGAAAAGGGAAAAGTAAACCTTTTTGCAAACACGTTTACAATGACTCATGGTATCCTTGAAATATGGCAAAAGAAAGTTCAATTAAAATTATAGATTCAGGGCTAANATCTCTATTGAATAGACCATTAAGAACCTGCACCATTGAAGCATATCATAACAAAATCCATTAAAAACAAAACGAAAAGGGAAAAGTAAACCTTTTTGCAAACACGTTTACAATGACTCGTGGTATCCTTGAATTATGGCAAAAGAAAGTTCAATTAAAATTATCGAACAGATACTATGAGATAGATTCAGGGCTAGAACCAATCTCATTTTTAATGGTGGGCAATTATTATATAAATAAATTCAATTTTCTAAAAATAAAGAAAATAACATTTAATTTAAATAAAATAAGATTAGAATTAATCTATTATTAAATTACTTTTTACATTATTAATTAAAACATAATTAAAAAATTATCAAAAGTAAATTGAAAAATAATTTCATATTTTAGCATAAAGCTTCNGAGATAGATTCAGGGCTAGAACCAATCTCATTTTTAATGGTGGGCAATTATTATATAAATAAATTCAATTTTGTAAAAATAAAGAAAATAACATTTAATTTAAATAAAATAAGATTAGAATTAATTTATTATTAGATTACTTTTTATATTATTAATTAAAACATAATTATAAAATTATAAAAAGTAAATTGAAAAATAATTTCATATTTTAGCATAAAGCTTTCCATTATATATAATTTAATGAAATTGCAAGTTTCATGTGAAGCTCATACTAATTACAAAAGATATATTAAAAAATTAATAAGTGAATTTACACCTTTGAGACTAACTATAATTTTATTTTATATTTTACTTCACTCAAAGATCACAAAAAATATAAACTTTTTAATACAAATATATATTATAAGTATGCCAAATTATTATTTTTTTTTTTAACATNCACCTTTGAGACTAACTATAATTTTATTTTATATTTTACTTCACTCAAATATCACAAAAAATATAAACTTTTTAATACAAATACATATATTATAAGTATGCCAAATTATTATTATTTTTTTTAACATAACNCACCTTTGAGACTAACTATAATTTTATTTTATATTTTACTTCACTCAAATATCACAAAAAATATAAACTTTTCAATACAAATATATATTATAAGTATGCCAAATTATTATTTTTTTTATCATAATAAAAACATGACATTAAAATGATGGTATTTTTTACTGAAAAAGATTTGTGTACATACCACTCACTTCCGTTTTTACATGCATATCACCTTATGCAGGAAAATGAGTGTTTCATTTTTTTTAAAAGTTAAAATGGTGGTATTTTTTATATTATATGAAGGATTTAGATGGTATAAATGTAAGGTTAAATATGTAAATAGATTGGAATTGGATTGTATGCATGTAAATGCCCCTAAAACTTGGGTGGGAGGTTTTCGGTGGTGGTCCCGCCTGCGTCAGTATGCTTTCATATTAGTCTCAACTAGGAAAGGTAATTGGTGATACTGCTATTTAAATATAAAGGAGTAGCTCTAAAAAGCATAAATTTCTAACAATTTATGGCCATGCAGCTCTTATTTTGATCCATTTTTCGTGCAGACCCAGAAGGGNAGTATGCTTTCATATTAGTCTCAACTAGGAAAGGTAATTGGTGATACTGCTATTTAAATATAAAGGAGTAGCCCTAAAAAGCATAAATTTCTAACAATTTATGGTCATGCAGCTCTTATTTTGATCCATTTTTCTTGCAGACCCAGAAGGACAACTGAGCAAATCTTTTTAAATAAAAATATTAACTTCTGAAGTTAATTGAATTACTTTGATTTAAAATTACCATTTGTATAGCTTTAATAAGTTTAATGAACTCAATTAGAGCTCATTTAAATTGAGTTTTAGTAAGCTTAATCAGCTCAATTAGAGCTCATTAAAATCGGGTTAATAAGCCTAAAATTGAGCTTTAATAAGCTTAATCAGCTCAAAAAGAGCTCATTAAAATTGACTTGTGAATAAACTTAGTCAGTTCTAGATTGAACAAGTTCTTACTTGCAGCCCCAGAAGGGCAACTGAGCAAATCGAAGCCTTACCGAAGGGGCAACAGGGCAAACCGACATATTCAGAGGGGTAAATAATTGAATTTTCTCCCCTTCATTAATAAAATTCTAAAATTCAAGGTGGACAATTGCCCACTATGGATAATACATAGGTCCAACCCTGGATAAATTGGTCATTTAGGCCCTGTTAACTAAAGCCTTTGATATTGAGTCAAATCTGATAGGGTTAACAGATTGATACATTCGACATAGAAATTCACACAGATTTTTGTAGAAATTAGGGCAAACATAAATTATTATTGCAATAATCCAAACAATTGAACAAGAATACAAAGGTAAATACCTACAATTCAAGAAGTAGGCGGTCTCTCACAATTCCTACAATTCGAGAGGTAGGAAATCTCTCCCAAGCCTTAGATGTAAGACTCCCAACTCAATCTCATGCATAAAACCTAACCCCAGACATAACAAGTCTACTTATACCTAACAATAACAATAATAAAAGACTAAATTGCCCTTGGGCGTACAAAAGATATAGTTTCCCTTAGTTTAAGCACCCTCATAACAATACTCCCCCCCTCAAAAAACACCTCGTTCTCAAGGTGAGAAAAAATGAGTGTTCCTCCCCCACAGCTATCTCTATTTCTCCATTCTCTGCTTCCTCATCCTGCATTATGAGAACTTGTAATCTTCGATCCTTGCAACATTGTCTTGGGGTAAACTTTTCATCACACCGAAAACATAACCCCTTGACTCGCTTCTCCCAGATCTCTGTCTCTATAAGGCGCTTGAGTGTTGCTCCCGATCGTGGTCCATTATTCATGTCTTTTGCAACCTCCCTCTGGACTTCCACTGTCTAAACTTTTGGCAACATTATGGTTGCAGTAGTTCTGTATGATGCTCCATTTATGTTGCTATTGTTGGCTTTCTTCATCAGGTTCTTCTCTTCCACCATCTGGGATAACTTCATCGTCTTCCTCAATCCCCGCGTTCTTAGTAGTCGGAGTGCTGCCCATATGTCGGACTTTAAGCCATTCATGAAATTCCCCTCTAGTTTCGTTTTAAAAATCCACCACAGTCATTCTGGCAATAGTTCAAATCTCTCTCTATATTCCATGATCATCCCCTCCCGAATCAAGGCATAGAATTTCTCGTGTAGATCTCCTTCCCGAATGGCTCGGAAACATTCCAACAACAATTCTTAAATTCATCCCACGAACGAATCGAGTATATAGCCTCCCTCTACTAAAACCAGGCTAATGCTTTCCCCTCCAAACACAATCACCATGAGTTTCTCCTCCTCATCTAACCAATTCACAGTGAATTATCGCTCAACTCGATACAACCACTCATGTGTGTCTTTCCCCTCGAAGATCGACATCTTAACTTCCCAACTCTAACTTCTTCACCCCAACCTCCTCTTCCTCCGTTGTTTCAATCAATGTATCGAGGATATAACTCCTTCCTTTGACGGTAGTCATATCCCCTCCCCGCTTCTCTCCCTTCTTCATGCTCCTCCAAACTTCTAGCATAATCACCTCTCCATGTTTCCGCTCAACTGCCTCCATCTGAAATTTCTATTTCACCCCTACTCGGAGCACTGAGAAGATGTTCATGACGGTAGAGATTTTCTTCCTCATATTCCTCATGTTCAATGTCTTTTTCTTTCAATCTTGCCACGGATTCTCCAATCAATATTTGGTTAGGATTGGCAATTGAAACACCGCCAGGGTCTTGGATAACATCTCAATAAGTTTCTTTATCATCTCTCGAATTTCCTTCATGCTCTCGAATCGGACCTCCATTCAATTTTCCTATTTCGACAATCTTTTCTTCCATCTCCCTAATTTGGCTCATCTCTTCCTCTAAATTCTTATATTCTATTTTTCTTAGCTGCCATTATCTCCTGACATTAGGGCCTGCTTGATTCCGAGTCCAGTCACTGACTTCTAGTGTTAAAATTAGGGCACGCCTGATTCCGTCGCGGCCTTCCCCGCTAGTTCTAATCTAATTGAGTCTATTTCACACAGTTCAATGAGATGAAGATGAAAGTAAGCCGAAATGCACAAACCTTCTGTCCTGCCCCGATAAGATCTCGTCGTGACCTTCCCCGTAAGTTCTAACTGCGACTGTATCGTAGGGTGGTTCACAGCAGTGTGAGCCGAAGAAAGGCTCCCAACCTATCGTTGCCTTCTTCTGTAAGTCCCGAGCACGTCATTGCTTAACCGCAAGCTCGTCATTGCCTTCCCAGCATACAATTATTGTGGTTGTGTTGTGAAAGACGGAACGAAAGCTATAGCTAGATCTCGAGGAAGGAGCAGAAGGAGAAAGGCGCGAGTTTCGGAAGACGCGATCCCGTCACCGCCTTCCTTGCATTGAAATCGAGGCCTATTGTGGGACGGAGCAGCAGTTTCGCATCTCTATAGGTCTCTTCCGAGTCGTTGCCTTCCCAGGTAACTCTGATCGCAACTGTATCGGATAGGTGATGCAAAAGGAAGCGAAGTCGGCACAGGAGGCAGAGAAAAAAGGGAGTTTCTGTTCTCTGTTGGTCGCACTAGCTTCCCAAGAAGCTCTAATCGCGATTGTACCATGTGAGACCGCGCGGAAAAAGGAGCACCGATGGGTTACGGATCTCCATAAGCTGTGATCACACCAATCCAGGAGAGATCAGGTCTCTCCACACCAATTCAGCCTCACTTACCGTGCAAACGACAAAGCAAGCCGAAGCGTTATGCACATTGAAATCGTCGCCCAGCCCAGGAAGAAGCAATTTGCTTCAGCTTTTGATCCTTTCATCTGATTCCCAGAATCTCGAGCTCTGATATCAATTTGATATGATTTTGCGTTGAAATTGGCACAGATTTTTA
The DNA here is from genome assembly GCA_002079205.1 of Phalaenopsis hybrid cultivar. Taxonomy (NCBI): domain Eukaryota; kingdom Viridiplantae; phylum Streptophyta; class Magnoliopsida; order Asparagales; family Orchidaceae; genus Phalaenopsis; species Phalaenopsis hybrid cultivar. The sequence continues at coordinate 11,537 of JXCR01126152.1, read as the reverse complement.
TAGAAATTAGGGCAAACACAAATATTTTCTTCAATAATCCAAACAATTCACACAAATACAAAAAAAAAAACACATACAATTTGAGAGGCAGGTGATCTCCCAATTCCTACAATTAGAGAAGGAAATCTCTCCCAAGCCCTAGACCTAAAACTCACAACTCAATCTCATGCATAAAACCTAACCCTAAATATACAAGTCTATTTACACCCAATACTAATAATAATAAAAGACTAAATTATCCTTAGGCGTACAACAAACAAATTTGACCTTAGGCTAGGAGCCCTCGTAACACAGACATTCTGTCTAGTTCCAAAACCAAATAGAGATTTGGATGCAGAAAAACCAACTCCATCATTACACTAAAGCCTCTCCAATTCCGCGAATGCTTACCTGTCAGCACATCATGTTAACGAGAGATCAATTTTTATCAGCCACTGATCCAATAAGTTTGTCTCTAACTGAATGAGATACTAATCACAATGAAAAGGCGGACCAAGTACATAACAATATTAATGTACTAACTTTGTATGGAAAATGGACAAGGTTTCCAAGCATCAGAACTCATAATCTTTTTATTTTATTATTATTTTGAAATATAGAACTCTTGATATTTTAGGTAAATAAAAACTTATATATGAGATTTATTTCTAAAAAAGAAAGGAGTTCAAAAGGTTAAGGGCATCTAAAACGTAAACCTACCTAGTTATAAACTTTCTATGTGAAGACGGGCACCAAAGGCTCGCAACCTGCCCTCACGCTTCTCCCGCGATTGCGAGAATTAGCGATCCCGCCTTCCCGCCTTCTCGATGCTTCTCCCGCTTTTGATGCTTCACGGATTTTCTGCCTCACATGTCTAGCACCCCGCTATAAGGCTGCCTTTTAGCTCCCTATGTCAGTCTCTCGGGGTTGAGGGAGCTTCAACGTCAATGGTCGAAGCTTTTGTTTCATCGTAAGTCACACTTAGATCCCACTGTGAATGCACTGTCTCCAGAGGTGCCTGAGGGTCTTCTGGTCCTGTGGCTAGCCTCCAATTGAAAACTCTACCAAGCATCTTTGATTTATTTTAACTCGATTATTCTTTCTCAGCCACGTCAATGAATAAAGCTGGGAATGCCGCTGAGTCGCAAGTCCTAATTTTTCTACCATTTATGTTGATGTCACGTTCTTATTGCTCCCACTGTCGATGATAAGACTGCATACCTTTTTGTTTACTGTACAACGAGTGTAGAATATATTGTGGCAAAGCCATAACGGATCTCTCGTGTCCTTGGTTTGCAGGATTCGTCGAATCATAAGCACTTTTTCATCTGGTGGGAGTTGATACTCCTAGCTCTATTCCTCAGTTTTCTCCTCTTCGCTCATCTCTTCCATAGCGTATTGATCTGTGAGAGTGATTACCCTGCTCATAGGACAGTTGAAGATTCGGTCAGAGCGCCACCACCTCCTCGAATACAGCTATAGAACAAGGAAAAGAACTCCAAACAGAAGATTTGAAAACAAATACTGCAAGAACCGACTCCCAAACACAAAGAACAACAATTTATAGACTCCCACAGGACAAAGGAAACATCTACACAAAAGGAAGAGTGGGGAGGCAAGAAGAATCCAGAAAAATAGCTATTAAAACTTACTATACGAAGGCGGGCACCAAAGAATCACGATCTACCCTCACACGTCTCCCACGATCGCGAGAATTTGCGATCCCGCCTTAGCGATGCATTTCCCGCTTTCAATGCTTCGCGAGTTTTCTACCCCATGTGTCAAGTATCCCGTTAAGGGTCGCCTTTTAGCACCCCGCGTCACCAACCCTTGGATAAAAAATTTCGATGTATCTTTTCTTTGTAACTCTATAGATCCAGCTCCCAAGTGGCTCAGCTAACACTTGAATGATCAGTAAGTGAAAATTATTTTGCTTGGTTATATATTCACGCAATTGTAGTATTGGATTTGTGGTTATTTCTTTTGAGAGATCTTCAGTGACTTATTTTGGTTATTTTTGGTTTCTAGTAAATTCCTCTCATATATACTTGGGTCAAAACCCCTTCTCTAACACTAGTCAGATTTTGTTAACTGGAATTGATTGGTCAAACAAAAGAGATGCCACTAAAATCTCTTCAATAAAACTCCTTTCATTGAGTTTTAACCATTTCCATATGTTCATATCAAACAAACTGTATCCTAATGAATGCACAAAATAAAATATAATTGAATATAGCATCTGAGGCATCAATGAGTTCTAACCACTTCCATTCCCGCACATCAAACAAACAGGTGCCTAATAACTTCACAAAGTATGCTATGATTAAATATTGCATGTGAAACCCCTTTATTAGAACTACAGAGCAGCAAAAAGTTGCTTTCTTGGGATTTCTAACAATGAAATACAGTCCAACCAAAGAAATTAGATCGACATCCGCCAGCCTTTATCACCTCAAGTCAGATGATATTGATAAGTAAAAATATATTCCATGCTATAAATTAGTTTGCGCTTATATGTTTGGTAAGCATAAGGAATAAGAAAAAAATTAAAGAATAAATGGTCAAAAATATTTTAAAGCAATTATACAGAAATGTATAGTTAATGCACGGAAATTAGAAGATAGCACATCAGAGAAGAAAAAGAATCAATCAATCAACCAAGGCCAGAGTAAGAACATGGGAATGACTAACCTCATTTATAATTCCATCACCGCCCACACATACAATTCCTGTGAAACGATCGGAAGCTAAGCAACACTGGCAAAAACATAATGAAATGCATAAAAGAGCAATTGTGGCCTACCATCAGGACAAGTGTTAATATCAACTGTAGCAGCCAGCTTTCTTGCATGACCTGCAGCAGTTGTTTTAACCACATTCATTTCGAAACCAGCAAGCTGCACTTGTAATCCAATAAAGCAAGCAGACAGAGAAAGGTTATAATAATACAGTGAAATTGAATTATCAACTCCAAAATTGCAGTTCCGTACACATTTAATTTATAAAAAAGGCAAAACCTAAAAAAGATAAATTTATAACTAGATAAAAAAAAATGGAGTACGTTTAACATTTCATCAAAAATAAAACAAATAAAAAGTGAATTAAGCTTTTACAAGCTAGTCATTTAAATCAAACCAGTATTACAATGACAAATAAAAAAAAATAAGAATGAAGAGAATTGTTCCATTAGTCACTGGTGATTGATTCAATTACAAGACAGAGGTCATAATTATAATAGATATTAAAATTTTGCACACGAAGACACTAAATGGAGGGGATGAGAACCAAGCATTAAATAAATAGCGGGTGTAACGCCCAAAATTTGATAATCAGGTAAAAGTTCACAAACTTTAAAAGTACCCCAAATTTCGCACCCCTCGGAATTCAACAGAATTATTTTAATAAAATTCTACACTTCAAAAAGATCAATTTAATATAAAGCGCTATATATTAATTTTGAATGGATTGAAATATATAAATTCGGAAATTATAAATTTAAGTAACCTAATTAATCCCTTAATTATATCATAATTACGCCTATTCACCGTACCTAGCCAATCTCCTGCACTTTCTCGTGCATGCAATGGTCTGATGAGACCATGTCGCTAAGAGTTAAGGGGAGGGATTATCTTAATACCGGGATTCACGCTTCTCCCTAACCACATTTCGCTCGCTTGTAGAAGTTTAGCATCTTTTGTTAATGTGTTGGGCACGAACAGGGAGGCGAGCGACAGTTTTGGGAACCGCAGTTCATGACGATGGGTTACAGAAAGAAATTGGTGAGCATGAATCTCTTTTTTACGCTATTCTATACATTAATTTCCTTCCTTTTATTTCCATTTTGATGTTTGCCATGAATTTATGCAATTTTTCGTTTCTAGTAGCCATACCAAGCGTCGAACTTTGTCGGAAGCATTGAACTTAGTTTGGAGCTTCTGTGAGGGCTATAGCACGATTTCAGGGAGGAGAAGAGAAGATTGAGGTGATAAGAATAAGAGGGAAAAAGAATGGGCGGTATCAGAAGGTTGGATTATGCCGAGAAGCCCGTTTGACATATGTCTTGACCAAGGGATTTATACTCATAAATTAAGTTAGAACACATACTTAATCTGCTTATAGAGTCTATGCTTATTATAGGATTATGGCTCTACTTCCATCTAGAAATCTTTATGTTCAATCTTGTCCCTTAGTCTAGGCTTTAAATTCAATCAAGCATTCAACTTCAATCAAACTTTCAGGTTCAATCAAACGTTCAGGTCAAATCAAATCAAATCAATCAAGTTTTTCAAACAAAATCTAACCTTTAAATCAAAACTTAACCTTTTCGACAATCTTACAATTTTTATCCACAGGGTATACCTTCTTCTAGAGTTGGTTAACCATTTTTCGGGTTCTTGCCATGAAACATCGCCATCGACCTATAAGTCTCAACTTTTGAGCTCCAAGAACAAATCTTTTCAAACCTTGAATCTATCCATTTAAAGTCCTTAAACATCAATATTGAATACACCAATCTTGTAATCCTTCACAATATGATGCAATGCTTTAATCGAGAGTATTATCAGAAGTCCACAATTCTTGAATGCAAGTAACTATAAAGGCTTACTCTTGTAAGGATGGCACGCCGCAGAATAAATAAAATAAATCTTATACACGAAAGGTAGAAGAAAAATCTTTAGGTATGCAAACACAAATTTCAAAAAAAAAATTCATTCGAATGATTAGATCCATTTTAAGATAATATTTATATCTCTCGGGATAGTGTATTATTCTATGCTTAATGAAAAAGAAAAAATTAAAATGAGTTCCAAATTTCTTATCTAAGCCACAAAACCTTTCCTTCTCATTGTATTTCCCGATTTTTGTGCCCAAAGCATGAAGAGCTTGGACGAGCTCCCTCGGATGCATAAATTGCCACACGATAGGGGAAAAATTGCACATAGCTTTCCTCTTCTCCTCTTCGTTCGGTTAGGGCATGATTCTCTTCTACTGGAGCTAGCAAATGCTCAATTGCGTTTAATTGAGCACTTTTCAAGTGCGGAAATAGTTTCTACAAGTTGTTCCCTACTTTCAAAGCTCGCAAACACTCTATTTGAACGTCTATACATGCGGGAATGGCTCTTGTGAGTCGCTACCTGTTTTGGGAGCTAACTTCCTCCTTTCTTTTCTTCTATTTGGGTTTGTTGATGATGCACGAGGAAGCTCCTGAACCGCTTAAGCTTTTCAGGCATGTGGAACTTGCACGGGGCTCGGTCTTGTCTCATGCTAACATAGAATGGAGAAAATGAGAGAACAAACTCTAGGTTAAGGCTCTCAAGGGTGGTGAGGTGTCTCTCATACTACATTTGTGAAGTAAGTGTCGTAAATGCGTAATATCAATTTTTTTATGATTAACTTAATTAAAAAGTATTACTACCCCATAGTAGAAAAACCTATCAGAACCAAAGGACTTTGTAATGCCCGACAAGGGAATGCTAAAAGACCCATCTTCTCCACATTATAATTACTATTCCGTTGCTGTCTTTTCTTGTCTCCACTATATTTGTCCCCACTTCTCCTTCACGATTCACCTAATTACAAGTAACCACATTAGTCTAAGTTTATATAACTCTTGAAAAGCTCAATTCAGCCTCAGCGGTAAGTTCCCAGAAAACTTTCATAAGAGAACAGGAATAATGTTTAAAGAATGTGTTGACTCAAGATCAATAAATGAAGATATCATACGCTACAACTAGATATATAAATGTTTAATTCTATCCCCAAGTAGGATGTTATATTGTTGAGCTATGCAAGAATAATTCAACAGATAAGAACTTTGAAACATAACTGAATCAATGCTTTCCATTGCACAAGTAAACAGAACTTGTGGATGAAATAGGACAGCCCAAGCATAAATCATAAAAACTGTCAAAGAAAACAGTCAAACATAATAGGTGGTAAAAGAGTAGGAGGATTCATGCAATGGATATCTCTAAGAGCCAAAACTACACAAAAATAACCATAATAAATAAATCTTTAAAATTTCCAATAAAAAACGTGTATCTATTGAGAAAAAACCAGATTTTAATAAAGTTTAGTAAATACTTTCCCTTCATAGGAATAGCCCAGCAAAGAATCTAAACTACGATGTAAGAGATTTCATCTAACCTGTGTAATAAATGTTTATAACCTGTATTTTGAAAAATATGCACAAAATAGAAGAGAAATTTCAGTTCGCCATAATAATAAATGGATCATGAATTTTAGCTGCTTACACATCAAAATATATATAAATAACATAACTTCTTAAGCTTAACACACCTCAAATATCGGTTGCACTTTTCCATGAAAAACTTTGCTAGAACGGCCATGACCAGAACGTGGATTAAGAATCACAAATATTCTGGGTGGGCTTTTACATTTTATATATGGTTCATCAAACAAAGGAATGCTTGCAACCAAATCCTTCGCTGACTTCTTTCTAGACGAATTCATAGGATGAGGTGAGCATTTAACAAAAATCTGCAGGTCTGCAACCCGAGAAACCCATTGAATGGCTTCTTCTGAACTAGATGCCAAGAAGCAAAAGTCCTTTCGGCATCTCTTTGGCTTAAGAATACATGAAAGCCCACCAGATCTTTTTCTAAGAGGATATGCATGCACATTAAAATATCGCAAACCAGTATTGTATGATACCTGCGAGAATTACTAAATCAACATTTGTTAGAGCCTGCTTGATTAAATAAAGGGGCAACTTCAATATTACCCACTGAAAAACAATAAATGATGTAGAATGATCCACGCTATCAATGAAATATCATCAGTTTATTAATAAATCCTAACGAGATGAAGACAACCAATCTAGTTGTTGCTTTCAAAGCATTAGTACAATCAATTCTCATTGGGATGAGAACAAGCAGTAATGCAAA
>JXCR01126151.1:0-33692 GCA_002079205.1 Phalaenopsis hybrid cultivar | reverse complement strand
GCGGCTGCTCATACAATTATGAGATCTGCATATCTTCCATATTTTCGTAGCTCAAAAAAGTTCGTCTTTCAATTTTTTCTGTGGTGGTGATAAATCAGGATCTAATATTTCTAAAATATGAATTAATAATTATAAAATTTATCACATTTAAAATTGAAAAATTATCGCTGAACTCTATTTAAAAAATAGAAATTTCCAAATTACACCTGTTCGAATTTCTTCTGGCCCTACGGCTGCATTCATTTTTCTTTTAGTCGTTTTCCACACCCTTTCATAACATTCAAATGTAGTTGATCTTTCTATTGAGTCATTTTCCACACCCTTCCATGAAGCTCTACTTTTCCAGCTTCCAGCTAGATTATGATCCTCTCGTATTAATTAGGAGACATAACTTTTTGTTGGGACAAAAAAATTGGATTTGATCGATTCACAACTAAATGACACCATGGAAAACACAATAATTCGAGCGATTTTGAACAAAAAAATTAATAGATATATATGGTACAAGAAATTCAGAAAAACACAAGATTTAATATGAAAAAATCTGAGAACAAGAAAAAACTACTTTAGCCACACCGCACAAAAAATTTTACTATGAAAATGAGAAAAGTACTGAATTGCGCTGTTGTGAAAAATGATTGCGAGAAAACGAAAAATTGACAAGAAAATTGCAAAACAGCAGAGCGACACATATTAACGTGGTTCGACAAATTGTCTACATCCACAAAGTTGCAGAGGATTTTATTACTTTAAGGATTACATATTGTCGATCTTGTCGACTAAAAAGAAGGCTCTTTCTCTCTTCTTCTCTCTCTCCTCACCTTCTCTCTTTCTCTCTACCCTTGAGCCACACAGCAGAAGAACACAAAAGGGAGCAACTAGCATTGTGATTCCCTTTCTCTTCGGCCCGTGAGCAAGAACAAAAGCAACACAGAGGGAAGAAGCCACACACCTATCGCTGAAGAGAAGATACACGCTAAAGGAGAAGTTATGTCCNGTGATTCCCTTTCTCTTCGGCCCGTGAGCAAGAACAAAAGCAACACAGAGGGAAGAAGCCACACACCTATCGGTGAAGAGAAGATACACGCTAAAGGAGAAGTTATGTCTAACGGTGTACTTCTTGCATGCATTTAAATCTTCCTATTCGGCCCAACAAAGGCAAGCCTTAACCGCGAAATTTGGAGGAATCAATCGAGCGGGATTTCGGGCCAAGCAAAAATAACAAGGATTTAATATTTCTTGCCTTAATTCGCGAATCCAGAAGTGGAAGGCGGGAGAGCGGAATTAGGGAAAGAAATACATGTATTTAAATACATTCTAAATATGCAAAATTGTTAATTAGAGGTAGTGGACCGGGCTCCACAATACCCAACAATTCTCTCACTTGAAGATTGAAACACTAGCTCCATCGTCATTTTCCTCAAACATGATATTCTCCACCTCGGCAACTCAAATCCTCTGTCTTCATACTAGAAGACCAACTGAAGTTGTGCACAGCTTCAGACTCCCAAGTGTAACACCTTTAGTCAACAAAATAGCAGTGTTTTTGCTTCTATAAATTTTCTCAAGTAACAATTGTTCGTCATCTAATAATGGTCGTATGAAGTGATAACTGATCTGAATTTGCTTGTTCTAGGACTGAAATGCTGCATTTCTGGCAAGAAATATGACGCTTTGACTGTTACCGTAGAGAATGTCATTTTGAACCTCTTTACCCAATTCTTCGAAAAAAATTTGTAGCAATATCATCTCCTTTGTAGCATATGATACTGTAATGTACTCAACTTTTGTAGTAGACAACGAAACTGTCTTCTGTTGATTTGAGCCCCATGACACTACAATACCACCAAGGGTATAAACATAACATGTAGTACTCTTTTTGATGTCAATGTCTCCAGTTAAATCAACATCAATATAACCATGTACCTCCAAGTTCTTTCCTGAGAAACGCAACCAGGTTTCTGATGAGCCTCTTAGGTATCTCAAGATCCAATACACAACTTCCTAATGTTCTTTCCCTGGATTACTCATGTATCTGCTCACAACTTCAACTACATGGGCAATATCCGGTCTTGTGCAAACTATATCATACATAAGTGAATCAATAGCTGAAGCGTAGGGAACCTTACTCATGTGGTCTCGTTCCTCCTCTGACTTGGGTGATTGATTCTTGCCAAGTCTGAAGTGAGCAACTTGTTTGGCCTTGTCCATATTGAACCTGTTAAGTATCTTTTTCAAATACTCTACCTGTGAAAGCCTCAACGTACCTCAAACTCTGTCTCTGACAATCCTCATGCTAAGAATTTGCTTTGCAGCTCACAAATCATTCATTACAAAGTGCTTTAACACCTGCTTCTTCATATTATTGATCTCAGCAGTACAGACCCCTACAATATGCATGACATCCATGTATAACAGTATAATAATATAAGAATTGTCAAAATCTCTTATGTAGCAACAGTGATATGTGTGACATCTGATGTACCCTGCATTTTGTATAAAATTTTCAAATTTCTTGTACCACTGTCCAGGAGCTTGCTTCAGACCAAACAAACTCTTCTTCAGTCTGTAAACCAAATCTTCCTTTCCCTGTACTACAAACCCCTCATACTGATGCATGCAGATATCTTGTTCAAGGTCTCCATGAAGAAAAGTTGTCTTCACATCTAAATGCTCTCGAAATAAATCTTCGGTAGCAACCATAGCCAGTACCATCCTTATGGTTGTGGTCTTCACCACAGGAGTAAAGATCTCAGAGTAATCAATGTCCTGCTTCTGCTGAAAGTTCCTTACAACAAGTTTAGTATTGTACCTCTTACTATTATTATGCTCAGTTTTCACCCGGTACACCCACTTGTTGTGCAATTCCTTCTTCCATGGTGAAAGTTTTGCCAGCTTTCATGTATGATTTCCTAGCAGGGAATTCATCTTCTCCGTCATGGCTAGCTCCCACTTGCTAAAACTTTCATCTTGTAATGTTTCTTCATAATCATGCGGTTCTCCGCCATCTGTCAACATAGTTTAAGTTTGGTGAGTAACGCAGTAGAAAATGTCTATTCCTAACTGACCTGTGAACTGTAGCGGTAGCGGTGGAAGGCTTTGAAGTTGATTGTGGAACAATAGAAATGGGTGCCCTGGACCTATTCTTCTCATCACTTCCATCACTGCCTTGTACAATAACCTCTGGTATATCATCAAGCCTTACCAATGATACACCTTAAAATGTGGTATTTTATATATACATTTTATTCTCATTTTTTAAGGATATTGCACCTTAATGAAAAGTATTTTGTGTGTTTTTTTATTGCAGATACAAAAGATGGAGCTTAAAAAAGAAAAAGTAACAAAACTGGAGCAAAAAAAGGTCGAATGGAGCAAAAATTGACCTGGCTCCAAGATGTGGCACCTACGCGCCAAGTAGTTACCAAGGATTTATGGAAGGTTGGCGCCTATGCGCCAGAGACAGTTTTGGGTTTTATCCATTGATTTTGGATGAATTTTGAAGAGGTGCATGAAATGACTATTTGTGATTTTAAGAGCTCTATTTAATAGAGTCATTGGTTGGTTGAATATGAGAGTCTAGATTGTTGGAGTGAGTGGAGAGAGTATTTAGAGTCTTGAGTCTTGGCGTGAGAATCTTGTGTGTGGGTGTGTGAGTTAGAGTCCTGCGAGTGTCTGTTTTAGTGTGTTTATTGGAGGAAGAAGACAACAAAAAAACTCCAAATGATTTGCTTGAGGAGAAGTCTAAGATAAGTATATTGTATTTTTGTTTAAGTTTTTTTTTATTGTATAGACTTGGCTTTTAATATATATTATGCTTTGTTGTGTCATCTCTATGAATTCTGAGTAGTTTTCTTATTTTTTTCCTTGCAATAAGACTTAATCATGTGTGGGAAAAGAATAATTTAAAGACTTCATTTATTGCAAAATTGTGATGGTATTTTCACCCGCTCTTACTTTATTTTGCAAACTGATCATTTCTAATGTTAAAATCTGTTGCGAAACATAATGATTCAGAAAGGTTATGATTTCACCCAACTAGTATATACCACATTAAACTTAGGATGGAGCGGAACTAAGTTCTAGAGAGACTGCAAATAGATAGAGAGATAAGTTTTGATTGGCATAAAATTGATGTATTTAGAGTGGCAAACTAGATTTTTAACCAATTTGGTCTAGAGTTAGAACCTAAGGCCTGGTTAGCCCTATAGGGAGGGCCCAGTGGGTAATCTGGAAGTGAGAAACTAGAACCTACCCAACATAGACATATAAATTAGGAACTTACTTTAGATTAATCAATGTTCTTTATGCACCTGGGAGAGGGTAAAGAATAGATATGCTTCTATTTGTCACAATACAACATTTAAATCTTTAAACATTTGATTCCTACATTGATTATGATCTTTTCCCAAGGGAAAAGATCTTTTCATATTATTCAAACTCTTTTAAACAAATTTAGTTAGAAAATCTGCCCTTACTTTCTGCCTAAAATTAGAATTAGTAAATATTTAGTTTTAACATTTTACAAACATTTTGACACTATTTTCTTAAATAATGAGTTTGCTGTTAGGGTAGAAGTTTTTTTAAGTTGTTATAAAAAATATGTCCTATGTGAGTTCGATACTGAGGTTTTTAAGGAAAACTCTATATTACTTCAAACAATATTTATACTTGTGTAATATCCCTAATGTGTAAGTCATTAATAAAAATTATAAATTCTATAACATATCTATTTTGCACACTAGCTGTTAAATATAAATTGAGTCAACTTTTTTGTCATCTTTTGGAAATTAATTAACTGTGATATTGCGGGTGGGGCATCGTTTTTTGCACCGTTGTCGGGGAAGCGGTTTAATTCAGAAAATTTTACTTAAATTGTAAACTTATTTTAGGAAAAATTTTAGTATTTGCTTGCATATTTAAAAAAAAATTTAAAAATAACATATTTAAAAATTAAAAAAAATTATTAAAAAAATAAAAAAAAGACTTTTGTTGAAAATTTTGAGTGTTTTGTTTAATTTTATTTTATGAACTTTTTACTGTTTTATGCGTAGTTCATGATCTGAATGTTTAATATCTTGCGATTATGAGTAAGAACGAAATATAAGAAAAAACCAAAAAATAAAAAAAAACTTCACAATTTACAAGAAACAACGAACATATCACATATAAACATTGAAAATCAAACTGTTGAAAATGAACATCATCAAATACAAAGACCTTTAAGGGATTATTCAAAACATACAACAGATGAAATTCATTTAAGTATACAAACCTCTGTTATAGCTGCTAACACATTTGAACTTACACTTGTTATTATCCAAATGGTACAAAACAATCAGTTTGGGGGAAGACCATCTAGAGATCCAAACTTATACCTTGCAAGTTTTCTAGAACTATGTAATACATTTAAATATGATGGTATATCAAACGACGCTGATAGTCTTAGACATTTTCATTTTTCCTTAAGGGATAAAGTTGAGATGTGGTTAAATTTATTAACACCTGGATTTGGGGAGAAATAACATAAAAATTCTTAGCTATGTAGTTTTGATCTTAAAAATTTGACAAGGTTAGAAATGATATTACTCTTTTACTCAATATGAAGATGAGTCAATACACGAAGCTTGGGAAAGATTTAAGGAACTCCTTAGGAAGTGTCCACATCATGTTTTGCCAAACTGATTAATCATTCAAACATTTTATAATGGTTTAATAGGATCCATTGGATCTATTATTGGTGTTGTGTCTGGAGGTTCATTAATGTCAAATCATTTGATGAAGTTGTTTCTATTTGTTTTTCTCTTTTTTTTTTTATTTTAAAAGGAGTTGTCAGTTTATCAAACGTTGTATACTTCCCTTATTCGAATAAATCTTCCTCCCGAATCATATCAATGATTCGAAGAGGTGAGGAACAAAATAAGAATGAAAATAAGACAAAATGACAAACAAGAGAAAAGTCAAAACTTGGAGAGTCTGTGTACAATAAACCTCGTAATAATATGTCAAGTATGTCTGCCCAAACAAGATCGGACGGAAACACCTTGAACCAATATCCGTGAAATTATTATATACGTAGATTATCCATAACAAGAGAGTCGTGTGTATGTAGTTGTTCTAGGGTCAAGAGCACTCACAAAGGAACATATTTCTACTGGTTAATTACATCTCGAGGTATACTCGAGAATACTCTCGATAAAAGGAGTTTCACTTGTATTATCATGAACCTGGAGTAATAAGTCATCAAAGTAAGGTTATTCTGTGTGAGAAAGTTCTAATACTTTAAAACTCACACTAAAGTCTGTTTGGCGCAGCTGTAGCTTCTCAGCTTTTCAGCTGCAGCTGCGCTGCCCCAGAAAGCTGCTGCGGGGAAGCTGACTGTTTATTTGGTGCAGCTGTGTGAAAACAGTTATGTGGCAGCTGTTTCTGAAGAAATAACCAAGCTGCCTCTGTTTGGTAAAACTGTTTAAAAAATTTATGTATATATGTAAAAAATTTAAATATGTAATTGCGAATCGCATTTGTAATAAATATATTTTATGGAATATGGTAGTCAAACAATTAAGACATCTCGAGTTTGCTATATAAACATTAAGGTCAAATCACTATTAATTAGGCTGAGCATTGTAGCAAAAATCATGATTTGAACTAGTTCAGTTTCAACCACAGCATATTTATGAAAATTAATTTGTTAACACTAGCAATACCCTTTCAGATATAATTTGATACCAAAGCATTATAAATGTAAAATTGAACTTTGTGTTATACATGTCAATACCTAGGAATTGTGTGGTATGCATGTAAATTTCCCTTTCAATTTTTATCTATTGGAATGATATTATTGAATTGTACATATTATTGAAACTTTGTGTTATACAAGGTCATTAGTGCTATCGATTTATTTAAGAATTTCATCATTTTGTTGAATGTTTTTTTTAAAAATGCTTTTTGTTCTTGTGAATTTACCATTGATCTCCATACATTAGGTTCCGATAAAGTGGCCAGAAAGTCGAGATGAAGTTTGGAAAACAAACATACCTCACACTCATCTTGCACATGAAAAGTCTGATCAGAACTGGATGGTTGTGGAAGGCGACAAGATACATTTTCCTGGTGGTGGCACCCATTTTCATTATGGAGCTGACAAGTATATTGCCTCAATTGCAGATGTATGCTACTTCTATTTTTGCATTAGATATTAAAATTCTAGAAAGTCCTTTTGTTGGTTTCTTTTGAATTGTTTTAATGTTTAGTGATTCATTTAAGCAAACTTATTTGGTTGATTTGTTAAACCTTGGCAAATTTTTCATTACCCCAAAGAATATCCTTCACAGTTTGTTTTTTTTTTTTTAAGGTAAACAACAATAGAATTCCATTTTATTTTACTCTGCTCTACAGATGCTGAACTTAACCAAATAGCAAAATAAAGNTATGTCCAACGGTGGACTTCTTGCATGCATTTAAATCTTCCTATTCGGCCCAACAAAGGCAAGCCTTAACCGTGAAATCTGGAGGAATCAATTGAGCGGGATTTCGGGCCAAGCAAAAATAACAAGGATTTAATATTTCTTGCCTTAATTCGCGCATCCAGAAGTCGAAAGCGGGAGAGCGGAATCAGGGAAAGAAATACATGTATTTAAACACATTCTAAATATACAAAATTGTTAATTAGAGGTAGTGGACCGGGCTCCACAATACCCAACAATTCTCCCACTTGGAGATTGAAACACTAGCTCCATCGTCCTTTTCCTTAAACGTGATATTCTCCACCTCTGCAACTCAAATCTCATGTCTTCATGCTAGAAGACCAACTGAAGTTGTGCACAGCTTCAGACTCCCAAGTGTAACACCTTTAGTCAACAAAATAGCAGGGTTCTTGCTTTTATAAATTTTCTCAAGTAACAATTGTTCGTCATCTAATAATGGTTGTATGAAATGATAACTAATCTGAATGTTCTTGGTCTAGGAGTCTAGGACTGAAATGCTACATTTCTGGCAAGGAATATGACGCTCTGACTGTTACCGTAGAGAATGTTATTTTGAACCTCTTTACCCAATTCTTCGAAGAAAATTTGTAGTCATATCATCTACTTTGCAGCATCTGACACTGCAATGTACTCAACTTCTGTAGTAGACAACGAAACTGTTTTCTGTTGATTTGAGCCCCATGACACTGCAGTACCACCAATGGTATAAACATAAAATGTAGTACTCTTTTTGATGTCAATGTCTCCAGTTAAATCAACATCAATATAACCATGTACCTCCAAGTTCTTTCCTGAGAAACGCAACCAGGTTTCTGATGAGCCTCTTAGGTATCTCAAGATCCAATACACAACTTCCTAATGTTCTTTCCCTGGATTACTCATGTATCTGCTCACAACTCCCACTACATGGGCAATATCCAGTCATGTGCAAACTATATCATACATAAGTGA
Organism: Phalaenopsis hybrid cultivar; assembly: GCA_002079205.1. Taxonomy (NCBI): domain Eukaryota; kingdom Viridiplantae; phylum Streptophyta; class Magnoliopsida; order Asparagales; family Orchidaceae; genus Phalaenopsis; species Phalaenopsis hybrid cultivar. The sequence continues at coordinate 25,254 of JXCR01126151.1, read as the reverse complement.
ATCAATAGCTGAAGCGTAGGGAACCTTACTTATGTGGTCTCGTTCCTCCTCTGACTTGGGTGACTGATTCTTGCCAAGTCTGAAGTGAGCAACTGGTTTGGTCTTGTCCATATTGAACATGTTAAGTATCTTTTTCAAATACTCTACCCGTGAAAGCCTCAACGTACCTCAGACTCTGTCTCTGACAATCCTCATGTCAAGAATTTGCTTTGCAGCTCACAAATCATTTATTACAAAGTGCTTTAACACCTGCTTCTTCATATTATTGATCTCAACAATACAGGCCCCTGCAATAAGCATGTCATCCATGTACAACAGTATAATAATATAAGAATTTGCAAAATCCCTTATGTAGCAACAATGATATGTGTGACATCTGATGTACCCTGCATTTTGTATAAATTTTTCAAATTTCTTGTACCACTGTCTAGGAGCTTGCTTCAGACCATACAAGCTCTTCTTCAGTCTGTAAACCAAATCTTCCTTTCTTTGTACTACAAACCCCTCATCTTAATGCATGTAGATATCTTCTTCAAGGTCTCCATAAAGAAAAGTCGTCTTCACATCTAACTGCTCTCGAAATAAATCTTCGGTAGCAACCATAGCCAGTACCATCCTTATGGTTGTGGTCTTCACCACAAGAGTAAAGATCTCAGAGTAATCAATGTACTGCTTCTGCTGAAAGTTTTTTACAACAAGTTTAGTATTGTACCTCTTACTGTTATCATGCTCAGTTTTCACCCGGTACACTCACTTATTGTGCAATTCCTTCTTCCATGGTGAAAGTTTTGTCAGCTCTCATGTCTGATTTCCTAGCAGGGAATCCATCTTCTCCGTCATGGCTAGCTCCCACTTGCTAAAACTTTCATCTTGCAATGTTTCTTCATAATCCTGCGGTACTCAGCCATCTGTCAGCATAGTTTAAGGTTGGTGAGTAACGCAGTAGAAAACGTCTATTCCTGACTGACCTGTGAACTGTAGCGGTAGCGGTGGCAGGCTTTGAAGTTAACTGTGGAACAATAGAAATGGGTGCTCTGGACCCATTCTCCTCATCACTTCCATCACTACCTTGTACAATAACCTCTGGTGTATCATCAAGCCTTACCAATGATACACCTTAAAATGTGGTACTTTATATATACATTTTATTCTCATTTTTTAAGGATATTTCACTTTAATGAAATGTATTTTGTGTGTTTTTTATTGCAGATACAAAAGATGGAGCTTAAAAAGCAAAAGGACCAAAAATGGAGCAAAAAAAGATCAAATGAAGCAAAAAATTGACCTGGCGCCAAGATGTGGCACCTACGCGCCAGGTAGTTACCAAGGATTTATAGAAGGTTGACGCCTAGGCGCCAGAGACAGTTTTAGGTTTTATCAATTGAATTTGGATGAATTTTGAAGAGGTGCATGAAGTGACTCTTTGTGATTTTAAGAGCCCTATTTAATAGAGCCATTGGTTGGTTGATTATAAGAGTCTAGATTGTTTGAGTGAGTGGAGAGAGCATTTAGAGTCTTGAGTCTTGGCGTGAGAGTCTTGTGTGTGGGTGTGTGAGTTAGAGTTCTGCGAGTGTCTGTTTTAGTGTGTTTATTGGAGGAAGAAGACAACAAAGAAACTCCAAATGATTTGCTTGAGGAGAACTCTAAGATAAGTATGTTGTATTTTTGTTTAAGTTTTATTTTATTGTATAAACTTGGCTTTTAATATATATTATGTTTTGTTGTGTTATCTCTATGAATTCTGAGTAGTTTTCTTATCATTTTTCCTTGCAATAAGACTTAATCATGTGTGGGAAAAGAATGATTTAAAGACTTCATTTATTGCAAAATTGTGATGGTATTTTCACCGGCTCTTACTTTATTTTGCAAACTAGTCATTTCTAATGTTAAAATCTGTTGCGAAACATATGATTCAGAAAGGTTATGACTTCACCCAACTAGTATATACCACATTAAACTTAGGATGGAGCGGAACTAAGTTCTAGAGAGTGTGCAAATAGATAGAGAGATAAGTTTTGATTGACATAAAATTGATGTATTTAGAGTGGCAGACTAGATTTTTAACCAATTTGGTCTAGAGTTAGAACTCAAGGCCTGGTTAGCCCTATAGGGAGGGCCCAGTGGGTAATCTGGAAGTGAGAGACTAGAACCTACCCAACATAGTCATATGAATTAGGAACTTACTTTAGATTAATCAATGTTCTTTATGCACCATGGAGAGGGTAAAGAATAGATATGCTTCAATTTTTCACAATACAACATTTAAATCTTTAAACATTTGATTCCTACATTGATTATGATCTTTTTACAAGGGAAAAGATCTTTTCATATTATTCAAACTCTTTTAAACAAATTTAGCTAGAAAATCTGCCCTTACTTTCTGCCTAAAATTAGAATTAGTAAATATTTAGTTTTAACATTTTACAAACATCTATTTTCCTAAATAATGAGTTTGCTGTTAGGGTAGAAGTTTTTCTAAGTTGTTATAAAAAATATGTCCTATCTGAGTTCGATATTGAGGTTTTTAAGGAAAACTCTATATTACTTGAAACAATATTTATACTTGTGTAATATCCCTAATGTGTAAGTCATTAATCAAAATTATAAATTCTATAACATATCTATTTTGCACACTAGCTGCTAAATATAAATTGAGTCAAGTTTTTTGTCATCTTTTGAAAATTAATTAACTGTGATATTGCGGGTGGGGCATCAAGTTTTTTGCACCGTTGTCGGGGAAGCGGTTTAATTCAGAAAATTTTACTTGAATTGTAGACTTATTTTAGGAAAATTTTTAGTATTTGCATGCATATTTTAAAAAATTTAAAAATAACATAAATAAAAATTTAAAAAAATTATTAAAAAAATTTTAAAAAAAAACTTTTGTTGAAAATATTAAAAATAATTTTATTTTTGAGTGTTTTGTTTAATTTTATTTTATGAACTTTTTCTGTTTTATGCGTAGTTCGGGATCTGAATGTTTAATACCNAGTGTTTTGTTTAATTTTATTTTATGAACTTTTTACTGTTTTATGCGTAGTTCATGATCTGAATGTTTAATATCTTGCGATTATGAGTAAGAACGAAATATAAGAAAAAACCAAAAAATAAAAAAAAACTTCACAATTTACAAGAAACAACGAACATATCACATATAAACATTGAAAATCAAACTGTTGAAAATGAACATCATCAAATACAAAGACCTTTAAGGGATTATTCAAAACATACAACAGATGAAATTCATTTAAGTATACAAACCTCTGTTATAGCTGCTAACACATTTGAACTTACACTTGTTATTATCCAAATGGTACAAAACAATCAGTTTGGGGGAAGACCATCTANAATTTACAAGAAACAACGAACATATCACATATAAACATTGAAAATCAAACTGTTGAAAATGAACATCATCAAGTACAAAGACCTTTAAGGGATTATTCAAACTATACAACAGATGAAATTCATTTAAGTATACAAACCTGTGTAATAGCTGCTAACACATTTGAACTTACACTTGTTATTATTCAAATGGTACAAAATAATCAGTTTGGGGGAATGCCATTCGGAGTTCCAAATTTATACATTGCAAGTTTTCTAGAACTATGTAATACATTTAAATATGATGGTGTATCAAATGACACTGATAATCTTAGACATTTTCATTTTTCCTTAAGGGATAAAGCTGAGATGTGGTTAAATTTGTTAACACCTAGATCTGTTAGAACTTGGGGAGAAATAACATAAAAATTCTTCGCTCTGTAGTTTTGATCTTAAAAAATTGACAAGCTTAGAAATGATATTACATCTTTTACTCAATATGAAGATGAGACAATACACGAAGCTTGGGAAAGATTTAAGGAACTCCTTAAGAAGTGTCCACATCATGTTTTGCCAGACTGATTAATCATTCAAACCTTTTATAATGAGTTAATAGGATCCATTGGATCTATTATTGGTGTTGTGTCTGGAGGTTCATTAATGTCAAAATCATTTGATGAAGTTGTTTCTATTTGTTTTTCTCTTTTTTTATTTTAAAAGGAGTCGTTAGTTTATCAATCGTTGTATACTTCCCTTATTCGAATAAATCTCCCTCCCGAATCATATCAATGATTCGAAGAGGTGAGGAACAAAATAAGAATGAAAATAAGACAAAATGACAAACAAGAGAAAAGTCAAACTGTGGAGGGTCTGTGTGCAATAGACCTCGCAATAATATGTCAAGTATGTCTGCCCAAACAAGATCGGGCGGAAACACCTTGAACTAATATCCGTGAAATTATTATATATGTAGACTATCCATAACAAGAGAGTCGTGTGTGTGTAGTTGTTCGGGGGTCAAGAGCACTCACAAAGGAACATATTTCTACTGGTTAATTACATCTCGAGGTATACCTGAGAATACTCTCGATAAAAGGAGTTTCACTTGCATTATCATGAATCTGGGGTAATAAGTCATCAAAGTAAGGTTATTCTGTGTGAGAAAGTTCTAATGCTTTAAAACTCACACTACACTCATCTTGCACATGAAAAGTCTGATCAGAACTGGATGGTTGTGGAAGGCGACAAGATACATTTTCCTGGTGGTGGCACCCATTTTCATTATGGAGCTGACAAGTATATTGCCTCAATTGCAGATGTATGCTACTTCTATTTTTGCATTAGCTATTAAAATTCTAGAAAGTCCTTTTGTTGGTTTCTTTTGAATTGTTTTAATGTTTAGTGATTCATTTAAGCAAACTTATTTGGTTGATTTGTTAAACCTTGGCAAATTTTTCATTACCCCAAAGAATATCCTTCACAGTTTGTTTTTTTTTTAAGGTAAACAACAATAGAATTCCATTTTATTTTACGCTGCTCTACAGATGCTGAACTTTCCAAATAGCAAAATAAACAATGACGGTAGATTGAGAACAGCCCTGGACGTTGGTTGTGGAGTTGCAAGCTTTGGAGGATATCTTCTCTCTTCTAATGTTATAACAATGTCTTTGGCTCCAAATGATGTACATCAAAACCAGATTCAATTTGCTTTAGAGAGAGGAATTCCTGCCTTCCTGGGTGTTTTAGGGACATTGAGACTCCCTTTTCCTAGCAGGTCATTCGATCTTGCTCATTGTTCACGTTGCAGGATTGACTGGCTTCAACGAGATGGGATCCTTCTGCTAGAGCTTGATAGACTTCTTCAGCCAGGAGGTTTTTTTGTTTATTCATCACCCGAAGCATACGCACAGGATGAAGAGAATTTGAGAATATGGAGTGAAATGAGCTCACTGATAGAGCACATGTGTTGGAAAATCGCTGCAAAACAAAACCAGACAGTTATTTGGGCCAAACCTCTAACAAATGATTGTTACATGGATAGACTGCCAGGTACTAAGCCACATTTGTTGTAAAATGTGGAATATGAGAAAGTAGGCCTCTTTGCTGGAAATAAGGCAATAGTTTTCATAACAATAGGGGACACCAATCTCTTTTTTCTCTTTTTTTTTTTAATTTAGTTTTTTTTTTTTTTTTTTTTTTACATCAATCCATTCTCTTATGTGTTCTCATGTTGTAAAAGTGAGATTTTTAATGAGAATTCAATCATTTGCTTGTTTCTTTTATTTGGTGTCTCTGAAGTCATCTGTAGGAAAAAATATTGTGTATGGAGTTCGAACGTAAAACTATGTTCAAACAACAGACGTGATACATTGGATGGAGTGGAGGAAAAAAAAATTGCCCCCGATATATTGCATCCATTGTCTAGACGTAGCTTGCTCCCGACGTAATATTTTTTCCATCTGTGGAGTGATATTGTTAGTTAGAAATAGCCATGCTACTTAGGAGTTGAGAAGAAGATTCCTAGCTTATATAATGCGAATAGAAAAATTTGTATAAAAATATAAACGAAGTTATGAGGACGATATTTTTCAATTGTAGTGAAACAGTACTCTATATTGATTTTATTTAAACAATTGTGATGTCAACAATAAAATTCAAGGTTCCAAAAGAACACGCAAATAATATAGCCAATTATGAGGCATCTAAATACAATTCATAGAAAACAACGGAATAGATAAATATGAAGTTGAATAAAAATCACTGTAGTAATATTTTTAATAATATTCAACTAATAAATTCTCAAATTCTTCATTCATAGGCATACTATCTCATCAGTAATTCGTTCCCTCAGCTCTGTCATCTCTATTGCACCTTCCCCGTCTACAGTGAAGGCAATGGAAGCATCGGTCTCTTCATCTGTGAAAGACTGACCTAGCCGGTATTCAAATGCTTCCGAATACACATTTTTTTCATCCTCTTCCGCAAAATGGAAGTCAATTTCGCTACAGGAATGATGTCTTCTTATATAATTATGAAGAGTCATTGTAGCAAAGACGATCTGTACCTACTTCAAAAAATTATAGGAAGGCATATCACGGAGTATCACCTATTTCTTTTTCCAGACACCAAAAGTCCTCTCAATTACACCACGTAGCGATGAATGTCGTTTATTAAACATTTCATTTCTTCCTCGTGTGACGTTACTTGCACGTGCGAAGTCTGGCATGTGATATCTCGTATCAGGAAATGACTTTAAATATCATCAACCAAGTAATACTTGCCTAATAAATGGAACAATTAGTATGGAAATTCTGAGGGTTTTGGGTCCCAAGTAATAATTGCCTAATAAATTAAACAATTCGTATGAGTTCGATCTCGAGCATACCTACAGGTGGATGTGGAAAGTTGCTATTGGGATCCCGTGTCACAGATTTAAAAACTCGACTGCCCTCCCAGCCAGTCATAACAAAAGTGAAATACATGTTAAAGTCGCAGACAGCCATGACATTTTGGCTTGGGCTACCACAACGGCCGATAAATGTCACCTTATCACTATTTGGTATACGTGCATTAACATGTGTTCCATCAATCACGTCGATGCAGTCCTGATGAGTAGATGTTAGGTTTAACATATCATTGCTGACCATTACAAAGTTAACTATAATGCATCCGAGAGAATATCTTGAAAAAGAGAATATACCTTGCATCACGTGCTATCTCAGCGGGTATTTGCTCAAACTTATAATATGAAAGTTTGATGACATGAGAGGACAAGCTAACAAGTGCCCTCAATCCAATTGAGAAATATCTACTTATTGTTTCTGATGAGTGTTGAAATCGCTCCATTACTCCTCGTATAGACTCATTTTGGAATAATATGAACAATGTTATTGCGAGCACTTCACGTGGATTGGTCCTCGAAGATCCATGAAGACCGTTAGATCCTACGAGTAAGTCCAGAAGATCGATAAATATTGTCTGACTCATTTGAACATATTAAAAAATCGTGTTGGGTGCCTCGCAAATAACTCTCCAACCCATTTGTCGCCAATATAAGAAGATGTCATGCATGGCGACCGATCAATGTAACATCAAATATATTGACGTCAAAAGCATTCATCTCCGTTTTCTTCTGCGTGTGTTCATGTGAGTCTCCATCCGTCTTCTTCTACTTGCATCCATAGTGATGGGTATCCCTAAATGTTTCTCCTAAACAATTATCATTTATATAAGAGTTGGTGACAATAGAAAAAAAAAAGAAATGTTTGCACATAATTATGAATGTACAAAAGAGTTCCCAAGCACAACTTTAGAAAGAAAAAAAATAGATAATGCAGTGTAAATGTTCTTGTGATGAAAAATATAAAAAATATTAATTGTTCAAATGATTATAAAAACGACGAATATATGCCACCCTGCGGGTGACAGGCATCTGCACAAAGAAATCCCTATGAACCGAGTCCTCTAACAATTCTGCTACGAACAGATACAACTCTTCATCTGCATAAATTTCAGCTGTAGCACTTAGGATTTCAAGTGTCTCCGCGATTGTGCTTGAATGAGAAGCCTGACATTCTATTTTGAAACATGAAACTGCCTCGAATAGCTCGTTTCTGAGGGAAGAAGCACCAGATTTTCTTTTATCAACAACTCTCGGACGTTTGGAACGAGAAATAGTTTCATATTCGTTCTTCTCTGAGCTGGGGACGTCAATGAAATCAACTGAACCTCCAGGGGTTCCCAAATTCACGACATTGCCAGCGAACCTTGTCTCACTTGGGCTACATGCATAGTTCCCTGCGCAACTACTCCCCCAAACATGCGGTTAGTTTCACCTCCAATTCAGGCTTAATTCCAGAAAGCTTAAACTTTTTTGCAACAGACACCACCTACATAGAAATTGATAGACACCCAAATTAGAACAAAATAGAAAGTTACAAAATAAAGAAGTTTACAAACAAAGCTCACCGCAAGTCTTTCAGCCCACCATTCCTCAGGTGCATTAACTGTTCGCTTCACTGGATCCCAACCAAGACCGGTAGAACCCCTTTTCAATTCCTTACAAATTTTTCATTCCTTCTTCATTTGGTTCCACTTGTTCTTCATTTGCAACCTGTCATATTCCCTGTCTGTACATTCCTTAAAATTTTTTATAATATTTTGTCACCCTTCTTTATTGAAATGGTTTGTTGGTCTATTTCCCCGTTCAATCTCTTTACTACAAAGATCGCAAAATATTATTTTCGTATCTTTTTCCCACAATGCGGGTGTAGAAACCTCTTTAGGCTTACTATTTATGTTATTGCTATAACAAAAATATGAAAAATATTAATGAATATAAATTGTGAACTGAAAATTGAACAGATCACGACTCAATCAAAACTAGCAACCTTGAACATACATTGGTTTCAACTGGAAAAAAAAAATGTAATTAATTCTTTTTTCTTTTTGGTACTACCAAGATAGACTTCAATAAATTATGAAGGAGAACATGACAATTTACCTTTGATCGAGTGATGGTGCAGTTGTATCTGTTAAATGACAGGATTTAATAAGTCTATGATTTAACAGCAAAATGGATAAGATNAATTGCTGCAAAACAAAACCAGACAGTTATTTGGGCCAAACCTCTAACAAATGATTGTTACATGGATAGACTTCATTTGTTGTAAAATGTGGAATATGAGAAAGTAGGCCTCTTTGCTGGAAATAAGGCAATAATTTTCATAACAATAGGGGACACCAATCTCTTTTTTGTCTNCAGTTATTTGGGCCAAACCTCTAACAAATGATTGTTACATGGATAGACTGCCAGGTACTAAGCCTCATTTGTTGCAAAATGTGGAATATGAGAAAGTAGGCCTCTTTGCTGGAAATAAGGCAATAATTTTCATAACAATAGGGGACACCAATCTCTTTTTTGTCTTTTTTTTTAATTTAGTTTTAATTTTCTTCTTTTTACATCAATCCATTCTCTTATGTGTTCTCATGTTGTAAAAGTGAGATTTTTAATGAGAATTCAATCATTTGCTTGTTTCTTTTATTTGGTGTCTCTGAAGTCATCTGTAGGAGAAAATATTGTGTATGGAGTTCGAACGCAAAACTATGTTCAAACTACGGACGTGATACATTGGATGGAGTGGAGGAAAAAAAAATTGCCCGAAATATTGCATCCATTGTCTAGACGTAGCTTGCTCCCGACGTAATATTTTTTCCATCTGTGGAGTGATATTGTTAGTTAGAAATAGCCATGCTGCTTAGGAGTTGAGAAGAAGATTCCTAGCTTATATAATGCTAATAGAAAAATTTGTATAAAAATATAGACGAAGTTATGAGGACGATATTTTTCAATTGTAGTAAAACAGTACTCTAGATTGATTTTATTTAAACAATTGTGATGTCAACAATAAAATTCAAANCTGCTTAGGAGTTGAGAAGAAGATTCCTAGCTTATATAATGCTAATAGAAAAATTTGTATAAAAATATAGACAAAGTTATGAGGACGATATTTTTCAATTGTAGTAAAACAGTACTCTAGATTGGTTTTATTTAAACAATTGTGATGTCAACAATAAAATTCAAGGTTCTAAAAGAACACAGAAATAATATAGCCAATTATGAGGCATCTAAATACAATTCATAGAAAACAATGGAATAGATAAATATGAAGTTGAATAAAAATCAGTATAACAATATTTTTAATAATATTCAACTAATAAAATTTCAAATTCTTCATTCATAGGCATACTATCTCATCAGTAATTCGTTCCCCCAGCTCTGTCATCTCGCTTGTACCTTCCCCATCTACAATGAAGGCAATGGAAGCCTCGGTCTCTTCATTTGTGAAAGACTGACCTAGCCGGTATTCAAATGCTTCCGAAGACACATTTTTTTCATCTTCTTCCGCAAAATAGAAGTCGATATCGCTACGGGAATGATGTCTTCTTATATAATTATGAAGAGTCATTGTAGAAAATACGATCTGTACCTGCTTCGAAAAATTGTAGGAAGGCATATCACGGAGTATCACTCATTTCTTTTTCCAGACACCAAAAGTCCTCTCAATTACACCATATAGCGATGAATGTCGTTTATTAAATATTTCATTTCTTCCTCGTGTGACGTTACTTGCACGTGCGAAGTCTGACAATGGATATCTCGTATCAGGAAATGACTTTAAATACTCTCGTTGCAATGGGTAACCAACATTAATCAAGTAATACTTGCCTAATAAATTGAACAATTAGTATGGAAATTGGGATCCCAAGTAATAATTGTCTGATAAATTGAACAATTCGTATGAGTTCGATCCCGAGCGTACCTGCAGGTGGATGTGGAAAGTTGTTATTGGGATCCCGTGTCGCAGATTTAAAAACTCGACTGTCATGTGCGTTGCCCTCCGAGCCAGCCATAACAAAAATGAAACACATGTTAAAGTCGCAGACGGCCATGACATTTTGGCTTAGGCTACCACAACAGCCGATAAATGTCACCTTATCACTATTTGGTACGTGCGTCAACATGTATTTCATCCATCACGTCGATGCAGTCCTGATGAGTAAATGCTAGGTTTGACATATCATTGCTGACTATTACAAAGTTAAATATAATGCATCCGAGAGAATACCTTGAAAAAGGGCTATATCATGCATCACGTGCTATCTCAACGGGTATTTGCTCAAAATTATAATATGAAGGTTTGATGACATGAGAGGACAAGCTAACAAGTGCCCTCAATCTGATTGAGAAATATTTGCTTATTGTTTCTGATGAGTGTTGAAATCGCTCAATTACTCCTCGTATAGACTCATTTTAGGATAATATGAACAGTGCTATTGCGAGCACCTCACGTGNCAAGTGCCCTCAATCTGATTGAGAAATATTTGCTTATTGTTTCTGATGAGTGTTGAAATCGCTCAATTACTCATCGTATAGACTCATTTTAGGATAATATGAACAGTGCTATTGCGAGCACCTCACGTAAATTGGTCCTCGAAGATCCATGAAGACCGTTAGATCCCACGAGTAAGTCCAAAAGATCGATAAATATTGTCTGACACATTCGAAACATATTAAAAAATCGTGTTGGGTGCCTCGTAAGCAACTCTCCAACCCATTTGTCGCCAATATAAGAAGATGTCATGCATGGCGATCGATCAATGTAGCATCAAATATATTGACGTCAAGAACATCCATCTCCGCTTTCTTCTGCGTGTATCCATGTGGGCCTCCATCCGTCTTCTTCTACTTGCATCCATAGTGATGGGTATCCTTAAATATTTCTCCTAAACAATTATCATTTATATAAGAGTTGGTGACAATAGAAAAAAAAAAGAAATATTTGCAAATAATTATGAAGGTACAAAAGAGTTCCCAAGCACAACTTTAGAAAGAAAAAAATAGATAATGTAGTGTAAATGTTCATGTGATTAAAAATATAAAAAATATCAATTGTTCAAACGATTATAAAAACGACGAATATATGCCACCCTGCGGGTGACAGACATCTGTACAAAGAAATCCCTATGGACCAGGTCCTCTAGCAATTCTGCTGTNTAAAAAATATCAATTGTTCAAACGATTATAAAAACGACGAATATATGCCACCCTGCGGGTGACAGACATCTGCACAAAGAAATCCCTATGGACCAGGTCCTCTAGCAATTCTGCTGCGAACAAATACAACTCTTCATCTGCATAAATTTCAGTTGTAGCACTTAGGATTTCAAGTGCCTCCGCGATTGTGCTTGAATGAGAAGCCTGACATTCTGCTTTGAAACATGAAACTACCTCGAATAGCTCCTTTCTGATGGAAGAAGCAACATATTTTCTTTTATCAACAACCCTCGGACGTTTGGAACGGGAAATAGTTTCATATTCATTCTGCTCTGGGATGAGGACGTCAATGAAATCAACTGAACCTCCAGGGGTTCCCAAATTCACGGCATTGTCAATCACTTGGGCTACATGCATAGTTCCCTGTCACAAATACTTCCCCAAACATGCGTTTNGAATGAGAAGCCTGACATTCTGCTTTGAAACATGAAACTACCTCGAATAGCTCCTTTCTGATGGAAGAAGCACCATATTTTCTTTTATCAACAACCCTCGGACGTTTGGAACGGGAAATAGTTTCATATTCATTCTGCTCTGGGATGAGGACGTCAATGAAATCAGCTGAACCTCCAGGGGTTCCCAAATTCACGGCATTGTCAAGGAACCCTGTCTCACTTGGGCTACATGCATAGTTCCCTGTCACAAATACTTCCCCAAACATGCGGTCTAGTTTCTCTTCTAATTCAGGCTCAATTCCAGAAAGCTTAAACTTTTTTTGCAGCAGACACCACTTACACAGAAATTGATAGAGACCCAAATTAGAACAAAATAGACAGTTACAAAATAAAGAAGTTTACAAACAAAGCTCATCGCAAGTCTTTCAGCCCACCATTCCTCATGTGCATCAACTGTTCGCTTCACTGGATCCCAACCAAGACCGGTAGAACCCCTTTTCAATTCTTTCCGAATTTTTCATTCCTTCTTCATTTGGTCCCACTTGTTCTTCATTTGCAACCTGTCATATTCCTTGCCTGTACAGTCCTTGAAAATTTTTATAATATTTTGCCACCCTTCTTTATTAAAATGGGTTGTTGGTCTATTTCCCCGTTCAATCTCTTTAATACAAAGATCGCAAAATATTATTTTCGTATCTTTTTCCCACAATGCGGGTGTAGAAACCTCTTTAGGCTTACTATCCATGTTATTACTATAACAAAAATATGAAAAATATTAATGAATATACATAGTGAACTGAAAAGTGAACAGATCACGACTCAATCAAAACTAGCAACCTTGAACATACATTGGTTTCAACTGGAAAAAAAAATGTAATTAATTATTTTTTCTTTTTGGTACTACCAAGATAGACTTCAATAAATTGTGAAGGAGAACATGACAATTTACCTTTGATCGAGTGATGGTGCAGTTGTATCTGTTAAATGACAGGATTTAATAAGTCTATGATTTAACAGCAAAATGGATAAGAATGCAGAAGAAAACAGAATCATACAACATCCAAATAAAAAACACCATCTCAAGCAATCAAGCAATATCAATATGCTTCCAGCTTACTTACATTATTAATTTTGGGAAAGCTAATAAAAAAACTAACAAGAAGGATTGCAAGTTAAAGAGCGTCTTTTATTGTGACAAATCATTTAACAAGTTATTTTTATCCTAGTTAGGAATTCACCATGTTATCCAGCTTGATATTTCTCACTGAATCAAGAAAAGGTATTTTTCAAAATATCCCAAAGATACTGACTACAAGCTGACATGAGTTCTTGAATTCTTTCTGAGAACATAAGCTCACCGCAAGCAATATCTAATATAAAATACTTCAAACGCTGGTAGGTTCTGCATGTATATATGCCCTAAATATGCCTGCATTGTTGCATGCTATGTTCATCAATGATTGAAAATCAGTTTTAACGAACATCTCGCCCCCACAAGAAGGGTAGAGCTTTCAGATCGTGCAATAGGATGCCAAAATAGGGCAGGGTTACAGTAGTAATGAGCTAAAACATATATAAGGGAAAAATACCTGAATGGATAGTGATCATACTATGCCACCATGCCCCTTGCCAATCGTTTTGTGCATAAGAACTGTTTCCTGAGACATTTTTTTGATAAAGGTGCATACACAGTGAGCACATAAACCCAAAATAGTTGTCAAAAAATACATCATTAGCATTGATGGTTCATATTTATTAAGCCCTTTACATCCATTTAAGTTAACTCAATTTTATTCAAGCCTTTTCGATGGGCGATAAGCCATGTAACCTTTCCTAAGCACTTCTTGCTTTCTAATAGTTACAGTCATTTTAGCTCCCAACTTTATGGTACACCCCATGGAATAAGCCAAAATAGGCAAAGCTATTTCATACTAGAGTGCAGATAAATACGCAGAAATACAAATAAAAAATTTCACATACTCATTACTAAAGTTTATTTGCATTTTGAAAATAAAATACAAAGCCTGCCTTTCAATCATTCGCAATTTTCTGGGAGGTATATTTTAGATTTAGCTAACAATACTTTTAATACGATATTTTCAGTAACTGCAACTTTCATAATATCAAATATAATAATTTCTCAATGTAACATCCAAATTATAAAATGCATCTACAAGTACTTTTCTTTTTAAACATCTTAGTGTCTCGGATTTATACAGCATAGGCGATAAAATGCAAAGCTAGATGATAGAGTCTTCAATCTATGGGCTGTCGTATAGCTAAATGCCAAAATAAACAGGCTAACAAGTAGTGTAACATTGTAACAGACGACCAAATAGAAATGGTTCTAATCATTTTCATAAATCCCTAAGGATGACGATAGAAATCACAGTTACGAAAGCAAAACTGTTGAAATTAAATTTATAGGTGCTACAAACAATAGATGGGAAGGCATAATAAAATATCGCTCCCTCAAATTTAGGCAGGCTTAAAGTAGCCCTTATTATAAGAAAAATACAATTATAAGAAAAACAATGTAGCTATTCTAAAAATGGTACATAGCTTTAAATATTAACAAGATTAATACAAATGCAATAGGAGGTTGAAATCTCTTAGTATAGTATAGAAGAAATGAAAGATCATCAGATTGATGAATGAGACCATGAAAAAATTACAAGGCCGCTGCTAAAATTGTAATCTAGTAGTAGATTGTTTTTGTGCTATAATGAGTGTTGATTCAACATGACCAGTGATGCCGGCCAAAAAAATTGAGGATTCATAAATTACAAGTTACTATTAAATCAGATAACTTTCTATAAGCAAAATTCGAAGACACTCAAATTGAAGACTAATTGATGATGAAATGCTCAAGAATATCTAAGAATTTAAAGAAAAATCTGAAATAAATAAAATCACGCAAATCAAATTAATTTTCACAAATCAAACTTATGGAGTGCACTTTTTATCAATATTAAATGAACTAAAAAAGTCAATAGAAGATAATGAGATGAAATAGAATAAGAAATGGGATTGAGAAAAATTCGAGTTTCACATTGGCAAAAGGAGATGAATTGACCCAAAATTAGCCGTCACACTTGTACTATACTCAAATGAAGCACATATTCAATTTGCACATATAAGCTAAAAGCTGGAAAGAATTTTTGTTAAAATCATAAGTTTAGAATTAAATACTTGAAATCATTATATGTAGACTTCTCACATCCTAGATTAGTGGATAAGGTTGGCACAGGATCAATCTAAATTTAAGTGGAAGTAATCTTAACCAAAAAAAATTCTGCACATCTTGCAATTCAAAATCCAAGAAAAAGCATAAGAAAAACATTGAAGAAAATAGTTCATTTCATAGTTAAATTTGCAGATTATAACAATATGTTACATCAAATCCAAGGAAAAATAACCAGAAAACGATCTCGATAACAACATAGCTAAAGCTATCAATCAGAATCAAACACTCGCGATAACGAAACAACTGATCTCTTAAAATGAGAATAGCATTTCAATAGCCGGAGAAATTGATACCTGCTAGTTTGGCTCTCCTCCGCTTCAGCTGTGAGTCTTGAGGTTCTCGCTTGGCTTTCGGCCGAGGAGCGATGGAGGAATGGGCGGAGGAGCGANAAAATAGTTGTCAAAAAACACATCATTAGCATTGATGGTTCATATTTATTAAGCCCTTTACATCCATTTAAGTTAACTCAATTTTATTCAAGCCTTTTCGAGGGGCGATAAGCAATGTAACCTTTCATAAGCACTTCTTTCTTTCTAATAGTTACAGTCATTTTAGCTCCCAACTTCATGGTACACCTTAGGGTCCCCATGGAATAAGCCAAAATAGGCAAAGCTATTTCATACTAGAGTGCAGATAAATATGCAGAAATACAAATAAAAAATTTCACATACTCATTACTAAAGTTTATTTGCATTTTGAAAATAAAATACAAAGCCTGCCTTTCAATCATTCGCAATTTTCTNATAATTTATAAAATTTAATTTTTTGAATATCATAAATTTTTTATATATAATTATTTTAAATTTCAACAATAACGATTCGAACACGAACGAACGCATCACTGTTTGTGTTTGGTTCGTTTAACTAACTGAACGAAAAAATTAAAATATAATAAATTTTTTATATATAATGATTTTATATTATTTTATATTTCAAACAATAACATTTGAAACACACGAACGAACGCATCACTGTTCGTGTTTGGTTCATTTAACTAACCGAACGAAAAAAAATTGTTTATGTTTGTCTCATTTTCTTATCGAACGAATCAAACACAAACTCATTGACGAACCGAACACGAACTGTTCGCGAACAACGAGCTTTTTTGACAGCCCTAATCATTGCTGCTCAAATTCGGCTCATAATGGAAACGAGCTGGTCCTATCTGGTTGCGCTATATTGAAATTCATTAATGAAAATAACTAACAAAATTATTTCATCATATAAATCATAGAAATATAATTGTAATATAATTGAATGAGATAAAGTGTAAGCATATTTGTATTACTTATAAATTGACAATTCTTTACACTTGCGGATTACAATTATATTTTAAAGATGAGTGCCTTAACACTTACTAAATTTATTTTTTCTTGCAACATTTTTGTATTATTATCATTTTATTGTATCTGAATTTGTCCACGAGGCACGTCTCATAAGTTCGAGAAAAAGAGACTGGAGAACAACAATGAGAAGTAGGCATGTTTTGTTTTATTCAAAATAGATCGTGAATGTCTCTTATCCGCGCTTAGCTTAATTTATGTTCAAATATGTTTGTATTAGCTTGTGTTCGATTTGATTTTGAACAACACAAACTTGCATATTTTAATTATTTCAGTCTGTAATAGCTCAAGTTCAATTCCATTATGATGCACACAAACTTTCATTCTTTTTATTTATTTCAGGCCCTAAATAAAAATTTTATTTTAAAATATTCCAAATTAATAAGAATTATTAACTTTTTTTCGCTTCATATTCAATTGCTTCAAATTAATGTCCATTTTGCTTCGAAAAATTCAGTGCTAAAACGAAAAAAATATTACGCCGTTGGTCGTTATTATCCGCCGCATAAATCAATGTAATCTAAGGATAATATTTATCATATGATGTTTTCATAGGCAATATTCGACTCACGTGCGCACTAAAAAAAGCTGATGTTATTGAGATGCAAAAAATGACAAATTTATTTGCGTAGGAAAATTTCAACTGAAATTTGACGTAATTAGCAATATCAATCCCCGTTTTATCCATAAGAAAAATATGAACATAAATAAGACTCAAATTCGACGATAAAATTGAAATATCATCGAATTTGCCTTCAATTTGCATTCGATTTGACCGATGCAAAATTACTTAATTGTTGTAGTGTGGGTCTGTTCGATTGGAAATATCAAATTGATACACATCTCCAAAGATNTAAAAGCTCTGCCGCGGGGTGAATATAGCTTCCGGCTTTTCTCCCGCTTTCACTTTGCCGTGCCGCGACGCTGCGAGCCAAACGCCTGTTTTCGCAATTCGGGGTTGCGAAGCCGCGAACAAGCGGCCCCAAAAGGACCATAAGTCATCGGACAGAGAGTNGAAGAAGAAAGTAACGAGGGATTTTGGCGGGGCTCGGCAGGAAGAAGATAGGGCTCGGCAAGGAGAGAGGAACGAGGGTTTTTAGCGGGGCAAAAGGATCCTTTTCCCAAGCTAAAAGCTCTGTCGCGGGGTGAATATAGCTTCAGGCTTTTCTCTCGCTTTCACTTTGCCATGCCGCAACGCTGCGAGCCAAACGCCTGTTTTCGCGATTCGGGGCTGCGAAGCCGCGAACAAGCGGTCCCAAAAGGACCCTAAGCCATCGGACAGAGAGTAAGTAGCTCGCATCACGGTTCATCAGCATACAGAGCCCACAGAATAATTGTAATCATCTTGATGGGGATATCCAAACACGTCAAAGCATGTACAGGCCATAAGGGCAGAGGACAAATCATCGTATCCCAAACGAGCGACAACTCATCGACATCGGGTCGGCAAAATGATATCAATGAAATCAAAGAGTGACAGGGCTCGAAGAGGCTCAACAATAGGAAAGTAGAGTAATCCTAGAAGGTAGAAGTAACTTGGTAGGGTACCACAGACATGTAATCTATTGCTACTAAGAACCAAAATCTACTCAGTAGTGAAGGTAGTCAACCTAACTCGTCCTGAGATCCCCGGTCAGCAATCCGAGAATTGCATCGTCCACGAGGACATTGGTATCGCTAAGGTCAGAGAAAAGAAACAATATTCTATGACTATAAGCTGGAGCTCCAAGATGTGAAAATTATACATGCCGAAGTGGCAATGATGCCTCAAGAAAGAAGAGAAGGGGAGGTTTAGCTACAAACCTAGAAACGCTCCAAACAAAAGGACTTACACTCATTTTGTATTAAAGAGTTTTTTAACACCCGAGGCGCACTAGATAACCACCTATAAAGGTATGTTGGGCCAGTCAGGTGGAGAAGTACAGGGACTTCTCCTCAGGGACATGCAAATATGAATGTAGTTATTTTGAGCGGTCCTTAAATTNAAAGCATGTACAGGCCATAAGGGCAGAGGACAAATCATCGTATCCCAAACGAGCGACAACTCATCGACATCGAGCAGGCAAAATGATATCAACGAAATCAAAGAGTGACAGGGCTCGAAGAGGCTCAACAATAAGAAAGTAGAGTAATCCTAGAAGGTAGAGATAACTGGGTCGGGGTACCACGGACATGTAATCTATAGCTACTAAGAACCTAAATCTACTCAGTAGTGAAGGTAGTCAACCTAACTCATCCTGAGATCCCCGGTCAGCAATCCGAGAATTGCATCGTCCACGAGGACATTGGTATCGCTAAGGTCAGAGAAAAGAAACAATATTCTATGACTATAAGCTGGAGCTCCAAGATGTGGAAATTATACATGCCGAAGTGGCAATGATGCCTCAAGAAAGAAGAGAAGGGTAGGTTTAGCTACAAACCTAGAAACGCTCCAAACAAAAGGACTTACACTCAGTTTGTATTAAAGAGCTTTTTAAGGCCCTAGGCGCACTAGATAACCACCTATAAAGTTATGTTGGGCCAGTCAGGTGGAGAAGTATAGGGACTTCTCCTCAGGGACATGCAAATATGAATGTAGTTATTTTGAGCGGTCCTTAAATATTGCAGAGGCTCTATTATATAAGTTGGTTGACAGCCATGCAAGCAACCTATTTAAAATCTAGCCCGAAGGCCATGCAAGAAATAAAGGTGCACTTTAAAATCCTGAATGTTTTAACCCTAAAATTCATTTATCTTAAATGTTTTATTAGGATTTTGTAAAAATTTTATAATTTTAGAGCCCTTAAAGAGCCAAAATTGCATTGTGATCCCCAGAANAATGTTTTAACCCTAAAATTCATTTATCTTAAATGTTTTATTAGGATTTTGTAAAAATTTTATAATTTTAGAACCCTTAAAGAGCCAAAATTACATTGTGATTCTCAGACAAACCACAAAAAAGAAACAAGTAAAACACATGAAGGCATGCAATGAGGCAGAAAAACAAGCCAAATCAAATAAATAAGAAAGGCCAGTGTCGCTGGGTCGGCAACATATCCCAGAAAAGAAAAAAGGCAGTAAGACTTCGATTATACATGTTCAGTCCTAATTCTATACATCAATATAAAAATGCAGAATTAAGATATGAGACACGAGCATCAGCTCCTGGTCCCTCCACATGGTTCCCACGCCAAACGCCTCAGAACCTGTGCTCGTATCTTATTTCTGCTACATGACTCTCCTAGACTCTAAAAGTACATAAAAAAAATAAAAGACTCAATCCTGCAAGAAAACAGAGTTAGCGAGAGAGCTTACATGCATATAACGTATAATGATTCATGCTTTATAAGTGGGGAAGCTAAATAGCACCTGCAAGAAAATATTAGAAATCATCACTTGCTCTCCCATAACGGTACCTGTGTGTGTGCATATAAGTAAGCATGACTCTCTACAGAAAAGCACCCTAACACACTACCATACATATCAAGCATGCAGTCACACCACAAGCACAATGCGAAAGAAGGATACCAGGCTAGAACAATCAATTCAACAAAGAACAATATCCAAACATTAAAAAACTACCTAGCAACCTAAATCTGAACTTAGCACACCATCTAACGAAAAGTGTCATAACCTAGTACCTAAGTGCACAGTGTCAGTCTCCGACTACCATATGACTTTGACAGGTCGTCACATCGACCATATCCTAAGGATCCAAAGGATCTAAAGGGTGTCACCGAAAGATGAATTTTAAAGATTTGGCCTCACATATGACATATTTTGCTACATGCATAATTTTAAAAATATGACTGATGTAGTAAGTAAAAATATAAATTTTATATTTCGGAATAAGGACCATTAAATGCTAGCTCATAACATGTAAGGGAGACACGAGTTAGATTATTTGGATCCTTAGCACAGTCATACTCGTGTCAATTTCGATGACTTAACTCGCATTGCTCGCCGGGATCAAACCAGAAAGCAAGGCTCGTTAAGGCATCGTGACCGACACAGGGTCACTCACATATCGAGCAGAGCAAGCCATCGAGACAAATGGGTAAGCACACAAACATGCAAAAAGCCCACATTATGATTGTCCGACTAAAGTACGAAACAACCATAAATGACACCCACAAGGGCGAACACACACATCATGCAAAATACAAGCAAGCTACATGCAACATGACACACAAAAATGGGATGTACATGTACAACAGACTACTTATAAAGAGGAATTACGGCTGCACGTGGACCCAGTGCATCATACGACTATCAGACACCGACTACAAATGAGTTTGCATCGAGTAAAAGGATACCTATAAAGAAGATTTACACCTTACCCGAGAGGCACTCACCAGTCACATATACAAACATGCAAAATATGAAACAAACATACGAAAAGCGCACCAAAGTGGTGAGGGTGAGTATATCATGAAGGTAGTGACTTAAAAAGAGCGGGCATGCCTTGAAGGTAGCGTCCCAAAAGATGGGTGTGCTGATGAGGCAGTGACCCAATGATGGGCATGTCGTGATGGTAGCAGCCCGACATATCGGTATGACGAAGAGGAAGTGACCCGAAGATGGGTATTGCGTGGCGGCAGTGACCCGAACAAAAAGGCATGTCGAAGGGGCAGTGGTGGGGCACGACGTGGCGGCAACAGCCCGAACAAAATGGTATGTCAAATGAGCAGTAACCCGGAGGTAGGCATGTCGTGACGGCAGCGACCCGTATACAGGCATGTCATGACGGCAGTGACCCAAACAAAAGAGCATACCAAGGAGGCAGTGACCCGAAGTGGGCATGTTGTGATGGCAGCGACCCGAAAAAATTGGTATGCCAAGGAAGGCAGTGACCCGGAGGAGTGCATGTCGTGACAACAGCGACCCAAACAAAAGGGTATGCCGAGAAGACAGTGACTTGGAGGTGGGCATACCGTGACAGTAGCAGCCAAAATAATAGGGCATGTCGAAGGGATGGTGATACGGAGGTAGGCATGTCGTGACGTAGGAGCCGAATAAAATGGTATGTCAAGGAGGTAGTAACCCAAAGATGGGCATGTCGTGGCGGCAGCGACCCAAACAAAAGGGTATGCCGAGGGGGCAGTGACCCAGATGAGAGCATGTCGTGACGGTAGCGACTCGAACAAAATAGTATGTTGAGAGGGCAGTGAACCAAAGGTGGGCATGTCATGGCGGCAGTGGCCTGAACAAAAGAGTATGCCAAGGGGGCAGTGACCCGGAGGTGGATTTTGATACACCAAAAATATAAGCAATTTTTTGTATACATTTTATGCTTAATTTTAGTGATATTACACTTTAAAGAAAAATATTTTCATATATTGTTGCAGATATATTGATTTTAGGTACTTGGAGCAAAAAAGAAGCAAAAAGAAAGAAATTCGGGGTTAAAATGCAAAATTTTTAGATTATGGTGCCAAAGGCTCAATTTTTTAGAGAAGAGGCGCCAGCAGCCAGAGAGGTGCATTGAACTTCGATAAACAGGCACCAGAGGCTGCAAAATAGGCGCCAAATACGAATTTGGACGACTTTGTGGCAATTTTTGGCTATTTTGAGATGTTCTAGAAGGCTATAAGTAATTCAAACACCCCATAGAGTAGTTCAATGCACCTAGACACTTAGAGAAAGTTCTAAATGAAGAGATTTGTCTCTTGGATGAAGGAATTTGTCTCTTGGTGTGAAGAGGTGCCTCTTAGGAAAAAGGGGGGATTTTCGAATTCTTTAAGAAGAGAGGTTGGCGCCACTTTCAATGTGGTGGTAGTAGTGGTGGTGTGTCCGGTGGTGCTTTGTGTGAGTCTTGTTTTTATTTTGGTGGAGAGCATTTTCTTCTACAGTTGTGAGAGGAGAAGGAAGGTGAGAATTTTCTTCTTCATTGCATTTCTAAGAGAGAATAGAGTGTTTCAAAGGAACTTCAAGGGATTTGTTTAAGGAGGAGTTTGAGATAAGTTGTGTTCTTTTCTTTCTTGTTTTTGTAAACTTGTTTTTATATATATAATTCATGTTTTATTGTGTCCTCCTCGTGAATTCTGAATAGTCTTTTTTGTCTTTCTCCTTACAATCAGATATGGTTTTGTGAATAATTAATATTGTTGTGTAAGGTTTTAAATGTCATTAAATTGTGATGATTTAAACTCTGATCTTCATTTACATTTCGATCTGCTCAATTGAAATATTAAAATTTGTTGAGGAACATACGATCCAAAAAGGCTATGCTTTCTACAACAAAGTGAGAATCAAATTCAATTTTATAGATGAGAATGTAATACATGGAGTTGAGTGTAAATAAATAGAAAAATATACTTTGATGGGCGTAGAATTGGTGATTTTTACTGTGACAGACTAAAATTTCTAATTTGAAACAGTTGTTTGGAAACTAAATCGAGATGTTAGCCCTCAGGCAAGGGGACGTGGGAGCTCTGGAGTGAGAGTCGGTATCCTCCCAGCCTAACTAAGGATTTAGGGACTAAACACTGGATTAGTTAATGTTCTTTATGCACTCGACAGAGAGTAAAGAGAAAGATTGCTCCTATTTGACACAATACAAATTTTATATTTAAATAATTTTAATTACTTCACTAACCATAAACTCATTGTAAAGGGGAATGATGTTTTCTTAAATTTGAACTCTTCGTCACAAAAATATGTTTAGTCTTAGTAAATTTAACTTTGAAATTTAGAAAATAATTTAGTTAAATCAATCTTTTAGTTACATTTCCATTAGCATACATTAACCTTGCTTTCGATTTGTTTTTCTTACTCTAGTTTTTTATAGTTTGAATATTGTGTTTTACATTATTACCATAAAAATTTTCACCTCCATGTGGGATCGATACTTATGACTCCATTAGAGTCATTTATTACTTAAGCGATACATATATTTACATTTACAAACTAGTGATTATTTTAAACTAAGAATATATATATATATATATATATATATATCACTAGGAATTGCAGCCTAAAGATTTTATAAGATAAATTAGTGTGTTACAATAAAGTTGTGCCTCACATCAAACATTTGTGGTACTGTTGTAGGGGAATTAAATTGACATAAAATAAGTAGAAAAACAAAACACACCAAGTTGCGTGCATCAAGTTTTTTGCACCGTTGTCGGAGAGGTAACAGTAGTTAAGTCTAATTAAGTTAGATTTAATTATGGTTTAAATGTTGTTTAAACCTAATGTAAGTAAGACTTAAGAGTTAATTAAGTTTAATTTAGACTTAATTAGAGTTTAAAGGTTGTTTAAGCCTAATGTAAGTAAGGCTTAAGGGTTAATTAAGTCTAATTGGGGTTAGACTTAACTATGATTTAGGGTTAATTAAACCTAAAGTAAGGTTTAATTAGGTTAATTAGGTCTAAATAAGGTCTAATTATGCCGCTCCAACCTCCATAACTTGGCAGCATTGTCTTATGTTCATATCACCATTTGTATGTCATTAAAGAAGACGTTTCTTTGCTTTCTATTACAAATTAAAAATATGGAAGCCCATTAATGTCTCAACGTTACCGATTATAAATGCATGCTACGATCCATGCTTTTATATTGTTTTTGTTCGTTTAGTGAATTAAATATATGGAAACAGTGCCTTAGCTTTGCGGGAAAAGAAGGCATAAAATGGCGAGCAGGCCTTTTTTTGTATGGACGCGTGCGTTGAAGCTGTGTTTGTATTAGATAACAGATTAAAAATTAAGAGATTTAGGGAGGCCATCAAATTATATCATATTCCATCTTTTATGGGCTGCAAATCGTTCAGATTGAATACCTCCAAATGTAGAGAAAATATTAAGGTTNTTTCTGGGAGGTATATTTTAGATTTAGCTAACAATACTTTTAATACGATATTTTCAGTAACTGCAACTTTCACAATATCTCAATGTAACATCCAAATTATAAAATGCATCTACAAGTACTTTTCTTTTTAAACATCTTAGTGTCTCGGATTTATACAGCATAGGCGATAAAATGCAAAGCTAGATGATAGAGACTTCAATCTATGGGCTGTCGTATAGCTGAATGCCAAAATAAACAGGCTAACAAGTAGTGTAACATTGTAACAGACGACCAAATAGAAATGGTTCTAATCATTTTCATAAATCCCTTAGGATGACGATAGAAATCACAGTTACGAAAGCAAAATTGTTGAAATTAAATTTATAGGTGCTACAAACAATAGATGGGAAGGCATGATAAAATATCGCTCCCTCAAAGTTAGGCAGGCTTAAAGTAGCCCTTATTATAAGAAAAATACAATTATAAGAAAAACAAAGTAGGTATTCTAAAAATGGTACATAGCTTTAAATATTAACAAGATTAATACAAATGCAATAG
>JXCR01126144.1:44181-59229 GCA_002079205.1 Phalaenopsis hybrid cultivar | reverse complement strand
CAATTCTTATGTTTTTGCAAATCTAACCACTAAACTATTTCTTAATGATATCCCTGCATCAGAAAAAAACAAATTACGATATTAAAAGTGATTTTCTCTAAAATGACAGACGAAATCCAATGTATCTATAGATTTTTTTCAAACTACCCTCAACAAATACCCTCAAAGAATCAAATGGCAGGGAAAAAAACATTGCATCAATATCATCTACCCTCAAGAAATAACCTAAAAGAATCACTAACTTTGAATAGCATGGAGTCCATATGAACATAAAACGAAAAAAAAAAAATTCGATTACTGTGAATATACAGTGTTCGACGAAAGGTTGGAATGAGGAATGAAGAAGGGAATTGCCTTGATGCTTCAAACATATCACAGAAACAGTGGATCTATATTTTTATTAGAGTAGATCTAGGTTTTAGCCAACTCAACACTTCCAAACAGATGGATCGAGTGAAATTTCTTGCCAAAATCTCAGATCTCTCGGCGAAATAGGGGAAAGAAGGGACGAGCCGATTGAGGTAAGTGTTTTGTTACCTGCGGAGGAGCGACGGAGGCGAGATCGAACAAATGTGCGAAGGAAGGTCGGCCTGGCTTAGGAGGGTAGCGAAGGAAAATATGGAGCCCAAACGCGGATCGCGGGGATATACCCGCGATCCGCGTGTAATATAACTTAAAAAAGCTGTTCTAAAAAACACAGGCAAAACGTGATTTCCAAACGCTACGACGGCGTTTTAAAAAACGCCGCCGCACATTTAAGCTGTCCCAAACGGGCCCTAAGTTGTTTTTTATTGGTTAATCAATCATTTGTTATCCAGGATGATTTTGATGNACTATAAAATATCAAATATTCATGTTAGTAAGTTATTTATCACATCACTTAATTATGTTTTAATTTAATTATTAATTACTATTTTATTATGTTATTTTAATTACAATTTCAATACTTAAAGTTTTTTTTAATCATTGCAATTAATAGTAATTGATTTAAACAAAATACTTTTGGAAATAAAATCGTAGCTTTTGTTTGCTTTCGTNAGGTCTCATGGGTAGGAGTAGGAACCAAAGCCAGCAAAACCACCTCCAAACCACCTCTCGGGTAAGGGCAAGACAAAATAAACCGAGCTCCCAACTAGAGCCAAACCGAGCCACAACTGGAATTCAAACTCAGGTTACAACAAAAGAGTAAAAAAAATCTCCATGCCCTCGAGACATCAAAATATAGAAGTACCATATGTTTTAAACAAAAACAGCCGTGGAGTTCCTCCAAATCAAAAATAAATTCCTTCACCATATGTATATTTAAGCCAAAACTCTCACAAGATGTCAAAACCGAGCCCAGCAGGGGCCAAAAACCGAGTCCAACAAAGTTAAAACAGGACCCAAACATTGATACAAATTCAGACTTTAAGAAAAATTAAAGTCTCAGCCACCTTAAGGTAAAAACGAGCCATCGAAAGCCAAGGAACAACTTGCATGTCTAAATATTCCAAGCATGAAACAATTCCAACAGATTCTTGAGCAGGGGAGATGCCTCACGAGGAGCTAAACCAAACCCTCAAAACAAGTTACAAAGCTTTCCAAATTAAATAAATTTTCTCATGGCATGCATTTCAAGTAAGGGAAAGCCGCAGGAGCTAAACCGAGCCCCCATATATGTATAAAAAAGTAAAGTGAACTCTCTAACATTCATGAAAGGCCAAATAAACTCTCCGATAACTCATGCTAAATGAAAATAGATGAAAAACTTCATAATACATATCCCAACATGCCTACAAGAGAATGAAAATTATTCCAAAGTCGTGTTTTAACTCTAATTGCTAATTGTTTCCAACATAAATGTGCTACAATAAACACAAACATGTCATAGCTTCGCTACTGTAAGCAAGTAACCAAGTCTAGCCCCTAAAATATGCCCATATTTTATCCTTCACATGCTCTTAAGGTGAATATCTCAAAATACATGAAAGTAAAGTAAACTAGCATGCTGTACCATCCAACAGAGCCATGCTCAATGGCTCAGCAGTGAGAAAACCGAAAGGAAGCAAGGTACCGAAAAAGGGGGAGGGAAAAGAGATACCTCTCTAATGCAAATGTAAAGCTCCCACAGAGCTCGGGTGCGTAAGTTTAGGGATTTAGGGCTTTAAAAAGAAAAAAGGCCGATTCATTTTTTTTTATAATAATATATATATATTAATTCCCCTGCAATTTGTTCGCGCGCAGTGCCTTAGCAAAATGGGTGTCCTACTTAGGCAAAATCGACATTCCAGACGTGCCGGTGCAGTCCGTTTTGTCATCCGGGATCGCTTGGACAACATCGTTGACAATCGGGGCAAAAACACATCAAAATTCAAATTTCATAAAGTTTTGATTTGCGATCAATCGTCTCCATCAATCTATTCAAGTCCTCAACAGATAACGGTGCAAGCGATGCGAATTGTAGTGATCGGACGTGTCGACTCTCCGAATTGCGAATTTTGTACGCGCGGGAGTGCAAATTGTGCAAAAGGCTACCCTAAGGCTTAAAGGTCCTATAGGGACCCCTTTTGAGTTCCTTCATGTTGGTTTCAACCTCTTACGTGCTAGAGGTCAAGAACCACATGCAAAACTTCAAAAGAGTATAGAAGCAGTTTGAATTTCTAAAATGAGGTGAGTTCCATTTCTAAGGAGCTAAGATAGTCGAATGAAGAATCCTAAAGCTAGACCTTAAATCCTAAGAGAAAACTAAACTTCACTAAAAGTGAGGTCAACAATAAGCAATGGTTCCTACATTACGAGCGGATACGGGTAAAGAAGTTAATCCATGAAACGAATATTATGATAGAATTTTGGAATATAGGTATCCTCACATGTAAATTAATAAAATTAATTGATATTATGTTTCATAAGAAGATAAATATCTTATATATTTAAGAAACTAAAAGGGTTAGAGAAAAAATTAAGGAGATGATAGCTTAGGTTTTAAAATTTGGTATTCAGGTTGGAGTCACACTAGAAATGTTGTAGGTGTAATTTTATACAAGTGTTTGAAGGATAATTTTGTAAAAATTAATTGAATTGGAGATAGAATTATAACACTTAAGATTGTTGTTGATGCTAAGATTTTTAATGTTATGTGTGCTTATGCTCCTCAAGTAGGTTTAATTATAGGTTCTAAAGAAAAAAATTCTGGAATGACTTAGAAGAATAAATACAAATGATACCTTTTGAAGAAAAAAATTTAATTAGAGGAGATTTAAAGGAGCATGTTGGTATAGTGGTAGAAGATTTTAAAAAATACTCGTGGTGACTACGGTTTTAGAGTGATTAATGAAGAAGATAAAACCATATCAGATTTTATTTTAGCATATGATTTTGTTATTGTTAATACTTTATTTAAGAAAATAGATGAACATATTATTACTTGTTAGAATAGATTCAATAAAACACATTGATTTTCTTATGAGAAAAAGAGATTATCGAGAATTTAAAGATTGTAAGGTCATTATAAGTGAGAATTTAAGTACTCAACATTGATTATTAATTCTGGATTTTAGGATGAGGAGTTGTAAGATAAAAATTACTAAAAATTAGTATCATATAATTAGATGAGATCACCTAAAAGACTCAAATAAAATTATTTTTATGAGTAAACTTCAAGATTTTAAGATTTAGGATTTTCATGAAGAAGCAAATTTAATGTGTGAACAAACACTATTAAACAAGTGACAAAAGATGTACTTGAATAATAAAAAAAATAGTTTTTATAAATGAAAATAGTTGGTGGTTGAATAATAATGTGCAAGAAAAATAGTTTATAAAAAGTTGTGTTATAAAAATTAGTTTAAATGTAAAGGTTTAAAGAAAAGAGAAAAATATAAGGTAGTCCATAGGAAGTCTAAAAGAACAATTTGTGATGCTAATAATCTAATTTTTTATGATATTTATAATAGATTAGATATTAAAGAGGTTGAAAATATATGTATAAACTAGCCAAATAAAGAGAAAATAAAAATAAAGTTTTAACTCAAGTAAAGTGTATTAAAGATGAAAATCAAAAAGTATTTTTCTTAGAGGAAGATATTCAATATAGGTGGGTGAGCTATTTTGATAAACTTTTCAATGAAGTTTCTGAAATACGATTGATTGCAGTGATCTTAATATCATTAATAATAATAAAATATTTTAATTCGACTGTTGCATTAGTAAAAAAAATTGAGGCTTTAAAGAAAACTAATGGTAAAAAATCAGTAGGACCCGATGATATCTCAATTGAAATGTGAAAATATTTATGAGGTTTGAGAGTTTCTTGGCTTACTAAACTCTTTAATATTATTTTAAAAACTAAAAAGATTCCCGAGTGGAGGAAGATTATTTTGGTCTCTATTTTTAAGAATAAAGAGGGATGTACAAGAGTGTGTAAATTGTAGCAGAATCAGGTTGATGTGTCATATTTTAAAATTATGAGAGAGGGTAATTGAGCTTAGGTTAAGACGTGTTACAAAGATTTCTCATAATTAGTTTGGATTTATGTCAGACAAGTCGATTATGAAAGCTATATATTTATTGAGAGGTTTGATGGAGAAATACATAGAGAATAAGGAGGATCTACATTTTATTTTTATTGATTTAGAAAATGTTTACGATATGGTTCCAAGAGAAGTCCTTTGGAGAGTTTTTGAGAAAAAATGTGTTGATATGACTTATATTTAAGTCATTAAAGATATGTATATTAGAGCTGTTGCTTGTGTTTGAACACGAGGATTGACTAAGTATTTTTCTTATCTAGTTGGATAGCATCAGGGATCGACTTTAAGCTCATATCAATTTGCTTTAGTTATGGATTCTCTTACTTGTTATTTACAGGAGGATGTACCTTGATGTATGCTTTTTGCTGATGATATCCTTCTTGTGGATAAGACTATAGAAAGTTCAGAAAACATTTGAATTATGGAGGTGTTTATCGGAGTCTAAATGCCTTCATTTGAGTAGAACTAAAAATGAATACATGAAATGTAATTTTAATAGTAGTAGCTCTAGTGGCAGAGTTGTAACTATGGGTGATCAAATCATTAAAAGATGTGAATATTTTATCTGGTTTATTGTTCAAATTGATGGAGGTATAGATGGGGATGTTATTAGTATAATTCAAGGTTGTTGGTTGAAGTGGAGGAAGGCACCGAGTCTATTGTGTGATAAAAAAATATCGCTTAGACTGAAAGGAAAATTTTATAAAATGGTGGTGAAACCTGCAATGTTCTATGATGCAAAGTTAAGTGTTGCTGAGATGAGAATGCTTAAGTGGATGAGTGGCCTGACACTTAAAGACAAAATGCAAAATGAATATATCCATGATAGGGTTGTGCAGCTCCTGTGGCGGATAATATTAGAGAGAGTTGTCTTAAATGGTTTGGTCACATTAAACGTCGATCATTTGATGATCTGGTTGGGAGAATATATGTTTTATATCCAACTTATGCTAGGAAAGGTAGAGGTAGACGTAAAAAAGACTCGGGCATAGTGTATAAAAATGATCTTAATTTATTAGAATTAAATAAAAAGGACCTAACGGAGAAAAAAGATTCTTATAGCTTACCCCACTTAGTGGGATAAAGGCTTGTTGCTGCTATTGTTGTAGTGGATACAAATGGTCGGAAGTTCTACTTAGGATTATTTTAAATGTTTTTCATTCTCTTGTAGAATTCCTACTACTATATGATTTATTTTGATTGAGTCCATCAAATATCTCGACATATGTGCTTCCTTTTTGCAAATTTGTGATGTAGAGAATGTAACTTTTTCATCTTTGTGAAAATAATGATGATTTTATTTTATGTTTCATAGCAGAGTCCATAAGTTATTAGTTGAAGTTTTAATAATGTTGAAGTCTGCATGCTAAAATATTAACAAAATTTCAATATATGTATTATTTGTATGTTAGCATGTTACATGTGAGTGATATGGCTTTGCTATGAGCAGTTAAAACGATTTAAAAAGTCATGGTTGCGTAAATACTTATAAAATTTACATTAGTTTTTGTTAGAAGTTATATCAGAAAATAATTTATTTTTCTTAGAAGCTATGAGGATTAGATTTATTTCCTTTGATTGAATTTATTTTCTTTCCTATTTTAAATTTATTTTCTTAAATTGGATTTATTTCCTTTAATATTCTTGGCTTTCCTAATTTTTTGTTGTTTCCTTTATCTACAAGTAATTATTGTGAATTGATTAATTGGAGATATATGTGTTATATCTTTCCTTTCATGTTATTTCTTTTTTCTTGTCTTTCCTATTTTAGGATTAATGCCATGGTATTTATATCCTCTTTTCATATCAATAAAGTAATGCCACCAAATTTCGAAAATCACCATGGTATCAGAGCCTTAAAACAAACCCTAGAGTCTCCTACCACTGGAAAATTTCTTTTTCCCTGCAGCGGACCATCCTTTCTCTTGCCTCCTCATTTCAGTTTTTCCACTGATAACATCATCTTTCTGCAGGACCTAGCCTTCAAAACTCCATGCAAGAACTAGCTGCCAGAACCCTCTCTCTGCAAGCCCTAGACGCTGAAAACTTCCTTCTTTCCTTGCATTTTTTTTCAGCCGGCGGTCTCCTTCCCAAAAGATTTCAGCAGGCGGTCTCCTTCCATCCCTGTAGACTTCAGACAACATTCTTCACTGCAGATTTTAGGCTCTGATAACCCTTCCTGCAGACTCTGACACCACCTGTCTCTCTTGGTGGGCTCTTTCGTCGTAGGTGGCCCCTCATGCAGGCCTCTAACTCTCTGAGATCGAACACTACATTCTTCCTTCTACGAGAGAACCTTGACCTTCGATTCAATCTCAGGGTTCCCGATTTGTTACCAACACATAACTTTCTATCTAGTAATATGCTTTGTATGGCTTAGTTTCTTTGACTTGTCTATGCTTCTTTTTCTTTCCATGAAGAAGGTGCCTCCCGCTTCTAGTGGGAATGTTGGCATAATCATGTTTTGGACTAGGTATCCTTATATGATTTCTTTTCTCCCAAATTGGGGAGAAAGACTGATGTTTGTGATTGTCAGCTTTGTTATAAGTGGGATTCAACATGTTCAATTTTGTCTAAATCATTTCTCCTCTGCTATCTACATTGAAAATCTGAAGGGAAACAACTGGTTTGAGAAGCAAAAGATCGTGATGCTTAACGTCACCTGTTTGCCATGGATGGATTGGTTTCATGGAGGGCTTCAATTCTAGACAGAACACCATTTATTTCCTCGGCTTCCAAGTGCCATCTCAGAAGAATTGCTCCTTTATGAAGGAGCTTTATAAGAAGCATAAGTTGTAGAGAAAACTCCCTGCAAAATTCTTCTTGCATGCAAGTTCTTCATTGAAACTCTTCAGGCCAGCTGCAGAAAACTCAGTGGCAGATCCCTTTCCCGCTGGGTTCTCTCTGCATACTTCTTCTTTGCTGGAGCTATCATGTTCCAACAGCGACAACAGGTTCTCTCCCTACAGTTTGTACGCCTTTTCACTGCTGTCAGAACCCCTATAGAGATTACAGTAAGTTTTAGGCGCTGGATGTTTTTCCCATCAAATGTTTGGGGTACAACGGAGGTTATCGCGCATGCAAGCTGAGACATGGGCGACGACACGACTTAATGGGAGATGATCTCTGTTTTCTGATAGCGACGACAACAAATAGATAACCAACTCAGGTCCCGACTCCTCTTCCACCGGCCTCGGTACAAAGCTTCCTTTTGAGAACATTCAACGCTTTGCCTAGTCTTAGGCCATGCTGCTCGAGGCCACGTTGGCGCTCCTCTTTTGGCTTCTTTTCTGCGTCCTAATCTGCTTCATGCTCTGCAATTATCGCCATTATGTCTGGTTTCCAGTTTATCTTTCGACATTGATTGTGACGGTTTTTAAGGAGTTCTTTGTGAGGTTCTGAATCTTCTTCCGCATGGAATCCCAACAGTCGACCTACAGACCCTCCTCCGTGACTTTTTTCCTGCAGCAAGCCCTTCTTCGTAAATTTTCTCTGTAGCAAGCCCTCCTCAGGAGCTTTTCTTGCAGCAGACTTTCCTCTGGAGCTTTTCTTGCAGCAGACTTTCCTCTGGAGCTTTCTCCTACATTAGACCCTCGTTTGAAGTTTTTTCCTGCTGCAGGCTCTTCTTCAGAGCTTTTTTCTGCTTTAGGCCCTTCTGAATCTTTCCTGCAACTACTTCTCCTTTGAATTTTTTTTCTTTCTTTTTGCAGGCCATAATTTGCAGTTTTTTATGTTAGTTGTCTACTTCCTTGCAAACTTCTCAACAACATTACCTGTATGAACTTTCTGCCTACCTTTAGACACTGCAATAGCTGCAGTCAAAGACAACCGCAGTCAACTAGAAGTCTTCTTTTTTTGTAGGTTATCTACTTCTTTGCAGTATTACCTATAAGAACCTTCCGCCTACCTACAGACACTGCAAAAACTGCAGTCAAAGAAAATCATAATTAACTAAAAATATTCAAAGTTGAACATGGTTGCTAACCTTGTTTCAACTTGAGAGGGAGTGTTAGAATTTATATTAAGAAATAATTTATTCCTGTTAGAAATTATGAGGATTAGATTTATTTTTTTATATTGGATTTATTTTCTTTCCTATTTTAGCTTTTTTTTTTTCTTGTATTGGATTTATTTTATTTTCTATTTTAGGCTTTCCTATTTTATGTTGTTTCCTTCATCTTCAAGTAATTATTATGTTGATTGATTGGAGATATATGTGCTATATTTTTTCTTTCATGCTAATTCATATTTCTCGTATTTTCTATTCTAGGTTTCATGTAAGGTTATTTATACTCCTTTTTCATATCAATAAAATAATTTTGTTGAATTCTGAAAATCAACAATTTTTTAGTTAAATACAATCAACAAAAAGTAATACAAAACTGTCGGTGAAGGGTGCAAAACCTGGTAGATTAAGGCTTGCATTTCTTCTTGTTTGATGCGAAACTTTCAATTGTTGAAGATGGCTAACCCATAAGAGGATGGATCACATTTGATGGATGAGGGAGGGAATGGAATGACATTCTTATTTTTCAATTATAGTGCCATTTATTATTGTGATTTGTGTTATAGCTTATGTTTGTTTGTATTTAGTTGTCATTAAGTTGTTTTTTATTGGTTAATCAATCATTTGTTATCCAGGATGATTTTGATATTTTCTTATTTATTTAACGTTAATTTAATCATTTCTAATAGAACTTATTATTATAAGTTATAGTTAGATTCATGTATACCCATATTGTAATCAAGAATAAAAATACTACTTGAATAGCAAGCTTAGGAGCATTAGATCATTTGAAAGGAGAAAAAAAGCATATTTCCAATTACAAACTTTGCAATGAAAATTATACTATTTGTATTATAAACGTGTTATTATAAAAAATGGTTAGAATAGCTTTTGTGGTTATCTCAAAAGATTTGACATTTGACTCTATGCTTCTACTGCCTAACATAGATTGTAAGTTACTATCAATTAACGAGCTCACTTGAAATAATTAATTTTTTGTATAATCTGTGGCCTTTTTAGGACTTGAATTCTGCGAAGATATTGGTAGTGCAGATATTTGTTCAAGACTCTACATTCCAAAGACTAATTTAATTTCTTAAGGTAAATGCTTAAATAATAGATTAGCAATTCGCACTTTAAATTCCATACACATTCATATTCATGGTTTAAGTGGCAGTGTTATCAAAAGGCACAACACATGAGACTTTATTTTTGCTTCAAAGCACAAAGCGAAACAACACTTTTATTAGTCAAGGCTCTCTAAGACTATATAAAACTATTAAGGTATAAATATGTTCATGATTAATTATTAAACATAGAGTATTTATTATATGAAATAAAAGTTGATGTAAAATGGAGAAAAAATATGTTGCTATTCCAAACTAATGATATGCACCATTTAGCTGGTACATTTCATCAAGATATATGCTCAATTCCAATGCATAAATAATAGCAATGATTTATGGAAAATTTTTTGCAAAGAATAACCTAATAAGTGGAACAATAACACTTTTGAATATGTCTCAAATCATAAAAGAGAATTGTTAAGATTAATTGAATATGCTCGCGTAACAATTGCTGAGCTCTTACTAGAGACATTTCTATATGAAATTTTCCTCTTAAGAATTTTAACAATTATATATTAAGAAGAAAATATTTTAACAATGAATATTAATGTATATGCTAAAATATAAGTTTAAACACATGTATGCAAACCTAGGTATGCATAGAAAGACATATTGATATCAGAGTTAATCCAAACCACAATAGTAAAAACAAAAATTATTACCGAAAGCAAATAGACAATTACAACCAACACACTTGAAAGAGAAAGTACAACACGACACTCGAAAATATGAAATAAAAACATATACACCACACAAATGCTCCAATTAGAGTGAATCTCTGTGTGGTGGTGGTGATCGGTGAGTGTTTGGAAAGTGGCGGGATGGCGGATGAGGTGGTTGACAAACTAAAAACAACAAGACAACGGCTTCTCGGGTTTCAAACAATAAATATGCAACAGATATTAACGTGGCACTGCTGTCTGGGATAATGGTAGCAAATGGGGAGGGTTGGAACAACAATAACAAAAAATATGGAGGGTTGAAACAATGATGGGGGATGCGGTGGACTGCCGGACAACCAAAGGAAGGCTGTCTTGGGCAGGGTATCAGGGAAAGGCTGGACAACGAGGAAATTGCAGGAAAACAATAAAAGGGCTATTGTCGGGACGACCTGCAATGAGGAGGAATGCATTGCAGTGAAGCAAGGGGGATGAGGAGGACCCGAGGAATTATAAAGACCACCACGAAACAACCGATGCATCATCTGGAATTCTAAGATACAACCCTCAAAGAGTAGAAGAGATATCGACGACTGTCTTGATACAAAAAACATGAAAAATTGACTTACTAACCCGAATACAATATATTTATAGGAAGAAACTAAAATCAACGAATGATAATAAGAAGAAATTATTAAAAAGAAAGTTTGGATTGATTCGGCCCGTCTCCCATGATCGCAGGAGCTACATGGCTCGTGTCCCGCATCGGAGCGGAGTGCTCCTGCGNGAAAGACATATTGATATCAGAGTTAATCCAAACCACAATAGTAAAAACAAAAATTATTACCGAAAGTAAATATACAATTACAACCAACACACTTGAAAGAGAAAGTACAACACGACACTCGAAAATATGAAATAACAACATATACACCACACAAACGCTCCAATTAGAGTGAATCTCTTTGTGGTGGTGGTGATTGGCGAGTGTTTGTAAGATGGTGGGATGGCGGATGAGGTGGTTGACAAACTAAAAACAACAAGACAATGGCTTCCCGGGTTTCAGACAATAAATATGCAACAGATATTAACGTGGCACCGCTGTCTGGGATAATGGTAGCAAATGGGGAGGGTTGGAACAACAATAACAAAAAATATGGAGGGTTGAAACAATGATGGGGGATGCGGTGGACTGCCGAACAACCAAAGGAAGGCTGTCTTGGGCAGGGGTATCAAGGGAAAGGCTGGACAATGAGGAAACTGCAGGAAAACAATAAAGGGCTATTGTCGAGACGACCTGCAATGAGGAGGAATGCATTGCAGTGAAGCAGGGGGGATGAGGAGGACCCGAGGAATTATAAATACCACCATGAGAAAAAGATACAACCGAAGCATCATCTGGAACTCTAAGATACAACCCTCAAAGAGTAGAAGAGATACCAGCGACTGTCTTGATACAAAAAACATGAAAAATTGACTTACTAACCCGAATACAATATATTTATAGGAAAAAAACTAAAAGCAACGAATGATAATAAGAAGAAATTATTAAAAAGAAAGTTCGGATTGATTCGGCC
Organism: Phalaenopsis hybrid cultivar; assembly: GCA_002079205.1. NCBI lineage: Eukaryota > Viridiplantae > Streptophyta > Magnoliopsida > Asparagales > Orchidaceae > Phalaenopsis > Phalaenopsis hybrid cultivar. Next base: position 47,352 of record JXCR01126144.1, on the reverse strand, counting down.
CGTCTCCCATGATCGCAGGAGCTACATGGCTCGTGTCCCGCATCCGGAGTGGAGTGCTTCCGCTTCCGGAGCAGAGCACTCCCGTGTTACACATGCAATCTCTACTTGTTACGACTCAACCTGAGGCTTGGAGTTAACCAAGTTTGGAATAGATGCTCGGACGGTGAGAATTAAATTTTTTTAAATTTATTTTATATAACTAATATTTTAATAAATTAAAGGGCCACTATATAAAATAAATCAATGTAATACACTTAAATTTATGTCAGTTCTGATTGTCTGCATCTTTTATACATTTTCTTTTTTATTGCTCATTTTTAGTTAATTAATTAATTAAACCTGAAAAGTTAGCATAAAACAACATTGAGTTGACCATAACCAATAAATATTAATACTCCTAAACTATAGTAATACAATGATAAATAGGAAATATGCATGACAATTAAGTTATATGTAAATCAATCTAAGAGCATGTGAATGATTGTACTATCTAGTATGATTATTCAATATAATTCTAAAAAATCACTGCCGTACTGTATTCTTTATAAATTAATATCTTGTTAATCTGTATACATCTGTCACAAGAGCGCTCTGTCTAAAATTGTACCATTTAAGGAACTTCAATATCAATATCTTTTTCATTTGCGTGTACAAGTATGTTAGCGTTCCTCTGCTAGTACTATTAAGTGATGACTCCATTATTCCCAAATATGTTTATGCAAGCAATCAAAATAGTAAATCACATTCTTAGTTTCTTTTCATAACATTCAATGCATAATATAATAACTTGACTCATTCATTTGATGAACGTATACAAATATCAATGACATGTAATTCAATATGATCAAATGAATTTTATGAATAGATAAAATCTATCTAAGCAATTAACAATGTATTAGATTTAGAAGAAATTAAAGACTATTATAATTTTAAAGTACAAGTACTTGTATCACTTCTTTCAACTTAACTATAAAATATAAAATATTCATGCTAGTAAATTATTTATCACATCACTTAATTATGTTTTAATTACTATTAATTACGATTGCAATTAATAGTAATTGATTTAAACAAAATACTTTTGGAAATAAAATCGTAGCTTTTGTTTGCTTTCGCCGACCTTTTCTCGATTCACATATAAAACCTCTAAGTTTAAATCATGATTTAACTAAACCTTACTATTAATAGTTAATAATTAATAATATATTAAATTAATAATTTAATATTCTTAAAACACCTTAACTTATAATTGCTCGATTAACCCACGCAGAGTCGCACCCTTGTTTGGCTTCAATAATGCATCCGTCTTCCCCCTTCGCAGGCTTCAGCTCGTTATCAATCAATCCCATAGACATTGGTTCCTCCTCTCCTCTTTTTTGCTCGACAACGTCATCACACAAGGAATCCTTCGTCCTCCTCTGTACACGAGATTCGGTTCCTACTGCATGCACGAGTGCTCCTTCTCTTCTTTCTTCCTTCGATCAACTATGGCATCACTTCTCTTCCTTGCCTCAAAGCTGAGGCCATTTGGCTAGAGCAAGGGCTCCTTTCTCTTACTGAAGCTGCTACTTTTCAGCACAAAACACTATGTTGAAGCCTCCTGCGCACACAATCGGCGTCGTCGTCTTCCTTGCGCTAGATGCATGTGGCAACCACAGTGCTTTGAGGCGCTTCTTCCTTCGCGTGCCAAAAAGCCGCTTGACATTTCTTATATCGATTGGTTAGGATGAGATCTCTCATGGTTCAAAACACTCTCCCTTACTTCCTGACTCTCCTTATTCTTCATCTCCCGTTGTTGTTCTCTTTTCATTCTATTGATTCAAAATAGAGTATATGACTCTTAAGTCGAAATGAATAGATGCTTATCCGTCCATTCAATTATTAATGTTATCATCCTTTATTTATTTATTATTATTATTATTTTCTTAAAATTCGGTTATTATAACACTGTTGTAGGATATGTTTGTATGTGTAGATATACATGTTTATCGAAGAAACTATAACGTCAAGCCAAGTAGATCCAAAATAATTTGCNATATATATATATATATATTACTTTTGCAAATGGTTGTGTCTCGTTCAACTAATCTGCTTCTATGGTCTAATTGTTGGAAATACGTCATGATGATATTGATGAGAATCACTATAGCTCATTTGAGATTCTCACGAGGCATAAAGTTATAGATCAAGTAGAGAAAATCGGTAGGCTTTGCTGCTCTGTTTTGCTTGTCACGATGACCTAGCTGAGATCACTATAGCTCAATTCATATTGTTTCACGAGGTGCTTGGTCATAGATCAAGAAGATAAAATCATTAGGCTTTGCCTCTCTTGTTTACTCGTTTGTGTGGGTCAAATAAACTTTCTCTGCTTGTTCGTATGGATCGAATAAACACAATACAATTGCATCGAACACCCTACTATTGCAGCATTTTCTCTCCTTTGCATGCCAAATTCCCATGTCTTCTATCTGCTCGTGCTTGGAGCTGTGTCGAACTCTAGGTGATCTGATTTTATTTCTTGTCAGTAAACCTGCTAAGCAGAGCAGAACCCGCTTCCGCATGGACATTGTAATTGAACTTCCATCCAATTTGTTGTTGTATCAAACACTACTGTAGTGCAATGTTCGTGCTTTGCTCATAGTTGCCATGCAACTGTGACGCAAAACAGACCATAGTCACCATGCATTGCATCATGTGTGAATCACGTTTTTAAAATTACCGGTGTATGGTTTTTGGTACTATTGCTTCAAAAACCTTAAATTTATCTTGAAAAAATTAGTTCCTTCTCTATACATCAGTAAAAAATGATCTTCATAGTGAAATCTATCATTTTGGGCGAAAATACCTGTACTTTATTTTTTAATCAAAGCTACAAACCTTTTTAACCTTTTCTGTAGTTCTTAATCATGTTTGGGTATCATTTAGAGTCAAAATATCTCTAGAGCTAATTATTTTATTTCCTCCATCGGTTATCATACCCACCTCATTTGAAATTTTTTAATAAAAAAAAGTCTAAAGGGGACAAATTCTTCAACATTTCAATATGGTTATTCACACGAATTTTTTGTTGAAATTCAAACCATAAAAATTGACAATGTAAACTAAAACTTTAAATTGATACTTCTAAATTATCCCTTCATTAATGGATTATGCACAAGGCTCCTATGTTGA
>JXCR01126144.1:14019-33309 GCA_002079205.1 Phalaenopsis hybrid cultivar | reverse complement strand
ATATATATATAAATTGCTTTCACTCATAGTGCAATTATTTTATAATCAGGTTTGCAATGATTTTTTTTCCCTTAAAAATGCTTGAAAATGTTTTCTATAATAATTATTTTTTTAAATTCCCTTTTTTCCCCATAATGTACTTGTAAATGCTTCTCTTTTGGCTTATGATGGACTTGTATAATCAGGGCAACTTCTCCTCCGTCTTTTGCAATGGAGTTATTTGTTCATTGTGAAGGTGAATCACGTTTTAGGCGGCTTTGCCAACCTTTCCTTTATTCATATTCGTCATCAAATGTTTTGGAAGTCGAGGTATCTTTAATCTTTGCAATGTATTTTACATTAGTAATTTTGTTATTTTGCACTTCAAGGACTATATAACTGCAGACTGACATGGGATTTGTTTCTATATATATGAATTTCTTCCAACTATTTGTTAACTTTAAGGTATGTTAAGGTTAAATGATGACATCTGTGCCTTTCTTTCTTTCAAAATTTAAAACACTTAATGAAAAAGCTCACCTTAGGAATGCAGATTGATTGCGCAAAGATATTTTCTTACTTTTTTTTGGACATAGATGTTCTCCTTGAACATACCAGCCTAAAAAGCATAGTTTGAATTATCATCTTGATGGATCTTGAAGATATTGTTTATCCTTTCTATTTTTCTGCTTGTTCTTTTTTAGTTAAACGGCTGAAAAAATGACTCTTACATATCCACTCAAAAACATTGCCTGCCTTTTTGATTGTCTGGAATCTAAAAAACATTGCATGCCTCTTTCATTGTATAGAATCGTTCTAGTTTTTGTAGCATCTAGCTTACTTTCTTTCATACGAAAAAACACCATTCAATTTCAAGAAAAAAATACTAATTTGAAGAATTCATAAGACTTGATAGGACCAGTGATGTAGAGTGAATTATGAAAGAAGAAGAAAACTCGTGCACACAACTTGATGGTAGAGAAAGAAGAACTCTACACACATAATCTGGATCAAAACAACAAAGCACTTGCCTTATCGATAGTTTATCAATAACCATTGATTTTAAATACGAGCTATTTATCTCTATCTGTAAAAAAATAGTTGGAGATAAATAGCTCGTATTTATCTCTAACAACCATTCAATTTCAAGAAAAAACTACTAATTTGAAGAATTCATAAGACTTGATAGGACCAGTGATGTAGAGTGAATTATGAAAGAGATGAAAACTCGTGTACACAATTTGGTAGTAGAGAAAGAAGAACTCTACACATTATTTGGATCAAAACAAGCACATGCCTTATCAATGGTTTATCCATAACCATTGATTTTAAATACGAGCTATTTATCTCTATCTGTAAAAAAATGGTTATAAAGATAAGGTCAAATAATTTTAAATAAAATTTGGTTTTATTCAAAATAAAATCTAATGACATATTAAAGCCTACATTTATTTGAATAGATAATTTAAACTATTAAAATAGGTTTAATAAATTCTAAATCATAATTAAATGAAATAAGATTGAGCTAATGATGGAGATAGGATAATGACGAATTTTTCCATCTCAAATTTATGGAGGGGACTATGAGAGAAAAAGGGCTAAAGATAAAAACTTTGTGCACACATTGGGAAAGGAGAATCATATAATTTCATGCACACATTTTAGGAGAAATATAGAACACTAAATAAGCCTCACAAAAATTTATTCATCCAATCAATCTAAAAATCTAGAACTATATGTGTAAAGAAACAAATTTGAATGATAGGCTAACGTAGTTCTTATCCATATCTCCTGAAATTAGGATGAGTCCAAAACCAATAAAGTTCAATTTATTATTTTCAGCCAAAAATATAAACTTTCCTAAAAATCTCGAAGTTAATTTAGTGTAGTTCCTTTGTAGCCAGTGACGGAGCAAGAAAATTTTCAAAAAGGGGACACAAAATAACATTCTTAAAAATTCCCTCATCCTTTTTGTTCAGACTTGAGATCCCCACTGCAAATTTAATTGAAGCATTTAAATGAGTACAATATTCAATTTTAGCACGATCAAATTTCATTTGAAAAATTAAATTAATATGTTAGCTTTATTTTATCTAATCACTTATAGTTAATGAAATCCTCAATGAGATTGATATTAAGTGTTTCTCTTTAAGGCTAGGAGCTTTCTCTTTTTATTACACATTCACATGCATACCACAATTCTTATATTTTTACATATCTAACACTAAACTTTCATATTTTCATGCATACCACTCTAATCTTTAATATCATATAAAAAACACTCACTAACTTTTGTAAAGTAAAATACATATTTTCTTGTATAAGTTTATAATTCCAAAGTGTTATAAATGTAAATATCAAACATGTTAGATATGTAACTTCATAAAATTTGTATTGTATGCATGTAAAGTTTTCCCTTTTTTTAAATCACATTGAGCAAATTAAATTTAATTGTACCCTATTTTTTGTTTGTTCAAGGAACTAAAGGTAAGAAAAAATGAAATTTGTTAATTTGCTTGAAAATATTCAATGAATATATAAACTTCAGTAGTTGTAAAAGTAATCTGACCAATGTGTTCCCATAAATGCAAAAGTATGGTCATGTGTATAGCAATATGGACCTCTAATAGTTCTCAAGCTAAGACTTAGGACTGGAAATGAATTAAGCGTTCGATAAGCAACTTGTGACTCAGTTCTATTATAACTCATTTGTGATTGTTTAATTAAGCAATCAAATATGCTTGAATACTTTTTTAAATACTCGACCGTTAAATGAACAAGCTTGAACATATTATTGCCCGACTCAGTTATGATTGTGACAAAATCATTTAAAGTTCGTGAATAATCTTGTTAAGGTTCTTCATTAAAGCTCGATATTGACTTATGTACTCGATTAATGCTCGTTATGGTATTTAATTAATTTTAAATTCTTATATATTTTTATTTCCATTTCAAAAATCTTATAATATTAATCTAACTAAACTATAATTAAAATCTATTAATCTTATAATATTAATCTAACTAAACTATAATTAAAATCTATTTTAAAATTTAATTATTTTAATGTATATTATTAAATGCTAATCAACAAAACCAAATAAAAAAAATTTAGGGTCTGTTTGGGGCAGTTATAGTTTATTAAGAAGTTGCTGATAAACAACTGATCCGGATAAGCTGGTTGAATGCTTGGTTTGTGTTGTTAGCAAACAACTTTTTTGCAGCTGTTTCTAGATAAATGATCATTCTGCCCTTGTGCAGTAAGTTGTTTGCAATATAACTGTTATATCAATATATTTTTTACTTGAGAAGCAAAAAAATTAACTTCAGAATCTTACAAAAAAAGATTCAAACCTCACTTAAAAGTGAGTATCAAAATTGATAAAAAAGGAAAAAACTATTAAAATTAAAGTTAAACATATGATAATATTAACTTTAAAATCCAGATGACGTATTTCACGAGCTACGTCATCCTCCAAGGATAACATTTAACCTCGATCAATATCGGCAGTGGAATTTGTTGGGCTGTCTGACCACCGGAAGAAGTCAAACTTTTTTGTGATGCCCCGCAAGCACTTGTAGAACCCTCCCATAGTTATGTATCGGACGTGACGTCAATAGGGAAGTCTGTAGTTCGCATTAATAGAACACTCATCGGGAGGCCCCTGAAATCCTAGAGCTCATCTTCGTGAATGATTCAAAAGACAATCCATTATTCATAACAGAAGTTCAAATTGCTAAAAGAAGTAATTATTTACAGTTTTTTGCGGGCGTGAAGTCTCTGAGAGCAAAATATACCAATCAATGAATCTGTCACTACAAGAAGACAACAAACTTTGTAAAGAAGGGTGTTTGGTTGCCTTTAGCTCACTTAATACCAAACTCGTGTGTGTCACATATGCATATAAAAAAAAATGTCATACAAAAGTATCTCAAAAACCCCAACATCGGAAAGAAGAGAGAAACTTGGTTGCTTTTATCGAGATTTCACATGTGATACCAACTGTTAGCAACGACTAACAGACTATCTTGGAGAACTTACAAGGTCGAACGTCTCATCACGGACCTCGTAAACCCACCAAAAAAAAGCAATCGAAAAAGGAGAAGAAACAATTATAAACAACATTAAACTTACGATATCTAAAATATAAATAATCAATGAAACATAAAATAAACATGAACTTCATAAATTGATAAAATTAATAATCACTTATAATTTTGTGCGGGTGTGAGGTCTCAGAGAACTAAGTACACCAATCCCACTAAATCTTTCATAACAAAAAGACAACAAAACTTATAAAACATGGGTTTTTGGTTGTCTTTAGCTAATTTAATACCAAACTTGTGTGTCACATATGCATATCACCCAAAAAAGATCATACAGAAGTACCTCAAATACCCCAACATCGAAAAGAAAAGAGGAATTTGATTTCCTTTATCAGGATTTCACATAACGCCAACCAACAACAATTAAACAATCTACCCAAAGTACCTCAAAAAAATCCTAACATTGAAAAAAAAGGGAACTTGGTTGCCTTTATTAGGATTTCACATGTGACTCGAACCAACAACGACTAATAGGCCATCTAGTAGAACCCACAAGGTCGAACATTTTATCATGAACCTCACAAACCCACAAAAAAAAGAACGAAAGCAATCGAAAAAGGAGATAAAATAAATGCAAACAACATAAAATTTACAATATCTTAAATATCAATAATACATGAAACATAAAATAAACATGAACTTTATTAATTAAATAAGAATAATTCAATCAACATCCAACAATGGCATTTGTGATCCACTCTCGCAATTCAACCATTTCTACGACACCCTCACTATATTGGGTGTAGCCTTCATGTGACTTTTGGTTGTGGTATATATTGACCTACATGAAATTCAAATGCTTTTGGTGAGAACTGCATGTGATCATCGTCGGCCATGCTGAAGTCTACATTTCGAGAATGATGCCATCGAATGTAGTTTTGGAGCGCCATCGTGACCACTACAATTTGCACATGTTTTGGAAATAGTTACGCCGACACATCTCGCAGTATGGGTCATTTCTTCTTCCATACCAAACATTTTTTCAATTACGCCGCGTAAGGAGTGTCTTATCTTAAACATTTCCTTCCTGCCACGAGTAACACCACTGAATATTTTGAAATCATGAATGTGGTATTTTGTATCTTGAGATGACTAGATACTCCATCTGTAAGTGATATCCAACATCGACCAACTGTTATTTATCTATCTTAAATACCATAATTAGTAATAAACTAAAAAAAATGAATGTGATAGATGGTTTAATGAACCAGGTGGTGGGTGAGGGAAGCCGTGTCTTCAGTTTCTCGTCGCAAAAGCAAAAGTACGACTATCATGTGCACTGTTTTTCCAACCAGTCCCCACAAAAGTAAAACACATGTTGAAGTCACATACAACTATCACATTTAGTGTGGGTGATTCACATCGTCCAATGTATGCGGAATTTTCAATATTGAATGCTCTTGCATCCACGTGAGTTCCGCCAAATGCTCCATTATAGTTCTGTCAGAGAAATAAAGTTGTGATAGTATGCAAGGCATATTAACGTCTGAATGAAATATGTTAAAAATAATTACCTTAAAAAACTGACATATACCGCAGATCATTCGAATGTTGGTTATTACCTAACCTCAAAAAATTGTAAATAGTTGACCCAAAGCTTGAGGTCATCTTGATGAATATCCGTCTGCGGGTTGGGTCCTCTAACAACTTCAAGGAGTTCAGATAAAACGACATATCCGACCTAACTTTAGGATATGCCTCCAAAATTTGAAGAAAGTCGTTTATGGAGGTGTCATGTGAAGTACCGGTCTGAATTGTGCACACTTCCACCACTTTTGTTCTTGGCTCTTGGCGAAAACATCTCCTTTTCTCCTTTTCTTCACCTTAGTCCCTTTGACCGACATGTGGGCTCCATATCCTTTTGGTTTAGGCTGGGGCCTTCATCGGACCCACTTGCCTGCTCGGTCTCCAAGTCTTTTGGTACGCTTGCAAACCCATGCTCACTTGGGTTGAACGCATGCATCTCGGTCGCAATAACCCCACTGAAGATTAGGTCCAACTTCACCTTCAGGTCTGATTCATTGCCACTGAATTTGAATTTCTTGGTGGCTGGCACTGCTGCAACATACGAACAAGTTTATTACTTAAAATACGTTAAAGTGATAAAGAATGGAAAAACAATTCTTCAATGGATTAGTTATTACCTCCAATTTCTCAGTCCAACATGGCACAAGCTCGTGGATTTCCGTTTTAGTTCCTTCTATAATTTCCATTCTTTTTTCAACTAATCTCACTTATTTTTAAATTATAATATATCGTAGTCACTTCCTGTCATTTCTTTGAACTCTTCGTAATATTTTGCCACCCTACTTTGTTAAAGTAGGTGGTGGGTTATATGTTGCAAAATATGATTGTGACTTCCCTTTCCCATATGACTGATGAATTGACTTCTTTGGTCTTAACCATTACGTTGCTAAACAAAGAAAATAGAAAACATTAATATTTCAGAACAACCAGAGAAGCGACAATAGCCACCACCCAACCCCCGACACTTTTTTCGAAATGCTCTAATCCAGATGAAATTATAAAGAGACAATAGCCACCACGCTAACAAACCACCACCACCATCACTCACATACATAAATACCAGCACCACCACGACAACACTACCACAAAACTCCACAGTGACACACACACCCATAGCCCCAACACAACCAATACTCAACGATCTTCACCACCACACCAACAAGCTATCACCACCACTAACAAAGCCACCACCAAATGCAACAGGGTAACCCACTAAGTCCAACAGACTATAGAACAACAAATGCAACAGGGCGACCCAATAAGGCAACCCACCAAGACCTACTTTCCATAAGGCAGCCCACAAAGAGCAAAGACCAACATACCATAGAACAAAAAATGCAACAGGGCAACCCATAACAGGAAATGGAGTATCAGATGCAATAGTGAAACCCAACCACAGCTGTACACCACACACACACCCATAACCACCACATAGGTCACACAACCATAGCTCTACACCACACACATACCCACAACCACCACATAGGTCACCCAACCACAGCACCCCATCACACACACACCGATATGCCCCACACCCCCCACACACACACCCACAATCACCATACAAATACCCAACGCCACCAGATAGTGCAACCCAACCACAACCCCACACCACATACACACCCACAACCACCACACAGGGCCCCCAACCATAACCCCACACCACACACACACCCACAACCCCCACACCCCACACCCCACACCCCACACCCCACACACCCCACACCCCACACCACACACCACACACCACAGACCACACACTACACACTACACACCACACACCACACACACACCCCCAACCACCACACAGTGCCCAACCACAACCCCTAAGTTGTGAAATTGTCACTCAGACATCAAAGGATCTGATGAAACCCCACCCCATATTTTTCATTTGAGGCAATTGCATGCAGGTCACCCAAAAACTTGCTATCGACAAATGAGCACTCTCTCCTTTTTCAGATTCCAAACAAAGCACAAACTTTCTTACATTATCCGAATTTCATAAAAAAAAAAGTATAAAAAAACCATTCCAAGCCATGAAATCGTCGTTAATTGCATATAGACAAATGAGCACTCTCTCCATTTTCAGATTCCAAATCAAGCACAAAGTTCCATCCATTATCCGAATTTCATAAACAAAATCGAAAAAATCGCATAAAGAAAACCATTCCAACTCATGAAATCGCATATAGAAAGGCATGCAATAAAAAATGACTCACAATAACAGGTGATCGGAGGGAGGAGGAAGAGATGAGACAGTGCTAATTGCGTAGAGGAGAAATCGAGGGAGAAAGGCGAGCGAGGAGTCGCCTAGGGCAGAATGCGTTTGACCGGCGAGCGATCTAGAACGAATGTCAATTGCGTAATAAACAGGGGGAAGAACGTGGGCCGCGGGTTCGAGCCCGCGACCGTGTTTAATAAAAAACCGCCACAACTTTTTGGGATTAGTAGGTCAAGCGCACAAAAAAAATGGAGGGATGTGTTTTCAAAAAGCAACCGCAGCAAAAATACTGCCCCAAATGAGTCCTTACTTAATTCCCCCCAATTTCCATGTATTTACATATCTAACACCCAAACTTCAATTTTTACTTACATGCCATCTTGCCTATGCATGAAAGGTTGTTTCATTTTTTTAAAGTTAAAATGGTGGTATTTTTTATGAGATATAAGTGTAAAAGTAAAAATTTGGGTGGTATAAATACAAAGGTAAAGTTTTGGTGTTAGATATGTAAATATATAGGAATTAACTGGAATGTTTTTAAATGCCCAAACAAATTCGAACCCTACCACTAGGGCTGAAGCTCCATTTTCACACACACACACACACACACACACACACACACACACAGATATATATATATATAGTTCCACATCAGTGTGAGAATCATNGGGAGGAGGAAGAGATGAGGCAATGCTAATTGCATAGAGGAGAAATCGAGGGAGAAAGGCGAGCGAGGAGTCGCCTAGGGCAGAACACGTTTGGCCGGCGAGCGATCTAGAATGAAGGTCAATCGCGTAATAAACAGGGGGAAGAACGTGGGCCGCGGGTTCGAGCCTGCGACCGTGTTTAATAAAATACCGCCACAACTTTTTGGGATAAGTAGGTCAAGCGCACAATAAAAATGGAGGGATGTGTTTTCAAAAAGCAACCGCAGCAAAAATATTGCCCCAAACGAGGCCTTAATTCCCCCCAATTTCCATGTATTTACATATCTAACACCTAAACTTCAATTTTTACTTACATGCCATCTTGCCTATGCATGAAAGGTGTATTCATTTTTTTAAAGTTAAAATGGTGGTATTTTTTATGAGATATCAATGTAAAAGTAATAATTTGTGTGGTATAAATGTAAAGGTAAAGTTTTGGTGTTAGATATGTAAATATATAGGAATTGACTGGCATGTATTTAAATGCCCAAACAAATTCGAACCCTACCACTAGGGCTGAAGCCCCATTTTCACACACACACACACACATATATATATATATATATAGTTCCACATCAGTGTGAGAATTATTTTTACTGGTGTTTAAGTATAGCTCATGAAAGTTCAACAAACTCGTGAGGCTGCAGGCTGTTAGAATGGCTTGTAGAAGCAAAACTATTCGATTTTTTTAGGGCATTAAAATTAGATTTTGCCAAGAGAAATGCAGGCAGGAAAGGAAATCGTGGAGNTAAAATTAGATTTTTCCAAGAGAAATGCAGGCAGGAAAGGAAAGCGTGGAGGGGAGAATGCAGGCGGCAACATTTTCATGAAGTTTGAAGAGGGCACATGCCCCATCGCAAATACATCTTTGATTGTAGCCTGGCTCTGCTTATTTTGATTGGCCTTGTGAGAATTTGGTCTTTTCTAGGCTAAATCGGCTGACTTCTACCGCATTAAATATTTTGAACCTTTTTTTTAATGCTGCATCTACNTGAAAGTTCAACAAACTCGTGAGGCTGCAGGCTGTTAGAATGGCTTGTAGAAGCAAAACTATTCGATTTTTTAGGGGCTTTAAAATTAGATTTTGCCAAGAGAAATGCAGGCAGGAAAGGAAAGCGTGGAGGGGAGAATGCAGGCGGCAACATTTTCACGAAGTTTGAAGAGGGCACATGCCCCATCGCAAATACATCTTTGATTGTAGCCTGGCTCTGCTTATTTTTATTGGTCTTGTGAGAATTTGGTCTTTTCTAGGCTAAATCGGCTGACTTCTACCGTATGNCTGGCTCTGCTTATTTTGATTGGCCTTGTGAGAATTTGGTCTTTTCTAGGCTAAATCGGCTGACTTCTACCGTATTAAATATTTTGAACCTTTTTTTTAATGCTGCATCTAACTTTAAAAAATTTTAAAATTCTTTTCTATGCTATTTCAGTTGTTTGGGCTGAGAAGAATTCATATCTGAAGAGTTATGTAGAAGACTTTTCTTGAACATTTAGTGCCTAAGGCGGAGGAAATATTAGTGTCTTTTGCTAATCATGGAGGTCAATCTCCTCTTTTTTAAATTCTTTATATGCCAAATTCGAAAGCTGCACTTTCTTCCTTGATCATTTCTCGTAGTGCATCAATGATTCCCTTAATGTGAGAGCACTTTTCAAAACTGGAAATGTTCTCATCTAAATCGTCGTTGATTTATGCAAGATATTACTTGGAGGTTTTCAAGTTGATCTTTGCTAGTTATCAAGAAGAAATTTGACTTCAATCAATAGCACTTAAGTTGCTTGGTTGCTTGGATATTTGGAAAAATCATATGATGTTGTATGGAATTGAGAAAGGTAGGGGTATTTGTTCGATTCGAAGGCGATGGGTCTTAGGCTGATTTCGGAGCCCAGTGGGTCCATACCACATAGTGAAATGTTGACTGTGAAAGCTCTAGAAAAATCAATTACAAAAGGAAACATCAGCAATGAGTCTCAAGGAAGTACAATGATAGAGATCAGTTGTACGTATGCAAGCAGATGGGCTAGCCATAGGTTTTGTTGAGGAGCATGTAGATTCTCTGTGGTTAGGTGAAAGTTCTAAGAGAAAGTCGACGAAAATGGAGAAGAGACGGTTGAAATTGATAGTGGGATGACTTGAAGAACAAAATAGAATTACCGATGTTACGAAGTTGTGTTTTGTGGTGTAGAGAGTGGAAGACATGTGCAACTTGATTGGGAAGTGTGAAGCTCATGAGGAAGATCATAGATATAGGTGAGCGAGCGAAAGATAGAAGTTACGAGGACTCACCCGTGTGAGAAATAAATAAGAAGCCAACAAGGAGAAAGTTACAGTACAACTGACCCTCCCAGGGTCGAACAATGGTGTAGTAGGGAAGATGACTCAATCAGATTCATTTCCCACCATCACTCATCCTAACTTACCCAAATCAAGACTAAGTGGTTGGATGATTAGTCTCACTAAACCACTAGAAACAGATACGTACAGTTCATTTCATTCAATATTCATTTTTATCAAAATATATGTGCTACAATTAAAAATAAATTACATGCTACAAAAGTCTTTAAAACCATCCAAAATATTTACGATTTAAAAGCTATGCAAAAGTCGAAGCACCTGGCTACCTACTCATCTGCTTTATATCCCTTATTGAAAAGCAACAGCATTATATTGGGTAAGCTACATGCTTATTGAGATAATAGACACTAAAATAAGATTCAATAAACACCAAAGGGACAACAGGTGATTGGGATCAGTAACAACATGAGTAATTACATGCTTAAATCCATAAAAGTACATGAAACTTGAAGTAGATGCAATAAAAGTAGTGGTCAATGCAAATCATTGTAATATACAATATTTGTATACATTTACCTTGCCTGTATTGCTCATTCTTATTCTTAACTTTCTTATCTTAAGAATGTTATCTTGTATTTACATAAACATTGAAATTTCTCTGGTTGTATTATACAACCTGTCAGTTATAATAAAAACCACTTGCAAAGGTTGGTCGTCCCTAACATAACACTTATCAACGACTCGTTGACTCCCTTATATCTAATGATATTCTCCAATTTCAATATCAAGTGTTGGGAATCAAAATCATTTTCCTATTCATGCTCATCTCGTCAGAACTTTTGCTTTACCTGTGCAGGTCATCAATATCTCTACCTATCACAGCGTATATGGCATTTCCTTGATTATTTATCTATGAGAAATATTTTTATATGCAGTTATTGTTTATCTGTATATACCTGCAAATAAAATAACTTATTTAACATATACAAAAATGCAATGAGATCAATGAATTCGACAATATATAGTTCAACTTGCTTTTTTGTGAAATATGCAGATACCCAATGACATAAAAGAATTTTTAAATACTACTTATGGGTGGAGGTTACACAATAAATAAATATTCCAATAAAAATTAGCAATTAGTGATTCTAAATATCACATTTACTTTTTAACTTGACACATGATTATCTCATCCGAGATTGCTACAGTGCTTGAATTCCCATTAACAATGATTTAATTAAATTAATTTGGCAATTAATGTTATTTATTTAATTTAATAAATATTATTTTATAAAATAAAATATATTAATAATATATATAGTACTATAATATCGTTTGATTGATACAAAAGTACTTTTTGTAAAAATAGTTTGGGTGAATTTAGATGAATGCAAAAAAAGGGGGCTATTTTTAAAAGTAAAATTTACCTATTTAGCGATTCTGGGTATTCTAGAGAATGTCAAGAAGAAAGAGTTGTGGGATTATTGCATATACAATTTGTGCAATTATGGCTTTGAACGAGTTTAGTCTGTGGATATTCGATTGGAAGCTCATGATGTTTTGAGTAAATTTAGGTTGTTTGCCTTGATGCAAAATTGATATGGAGCATATCACAATAGAATGAAAATAGAGGGGACTAAAGGATCTTTGCACGCACGCACGCGTGCGGGCACACACACACACACACACACATATATCTATTTATATATATATATATATTTAGAAGGAATGGCCGGAGGCTATTATACGAGCATCCAACCACCCCTAATGTGCCTAACAATTTGAGTACCTCCTCCTTAAGGCCAACTGTGCTTAAGGGATTCGAACTTCGACCTAAGGGGTCTTATACCGTGGATGCCAACCAACAGGTTTCACCAATATGACCTGGAAGAAAATTTAAAAATCCTTATAGTTTGCCTTTTAATAATTTTTTCATAACCATTCATCNATTTACCTTGCCTGTATTGCTCATTCTTATTCTTAACTTTCTTATCTTAAGAATGTTATCTTGTATTTACATGAACATTGAAATTTTTCTGGTTGTATTATACAACCTGTCAGTTATAATAAAAACCACTTGCAAAAGTTGGTCGTCCCTAACATAACACTTATCAACAACTCCCTTATATCTAATGATATGCTCCAATCTCAATATCAAGTGCTGGGAATCAAAATCATTTTCCTATTCATGCTCATCTCGTCAGAACTTTTGCTTGACCTGTGCAGGTCATCAATATTTGTCTACCTATCACAACATTTATGACATTTCCTTGATTATTTATCTATGACAAATATTTTTACATGCAGTTGTTGTTTATCTGTATATACCTGCAAATAAAATAACTTATTTAACATATACAAAAATGCAACGAGATCAATGAATTCGACAATATACATTTCAACTTGTTTTTTTGTGAAATATGCAGATACCCAATGACATAAAGGAATTTTTAAATACTACTTATGGGTGGAGGTTACACAATAAATAAATATTCCAATAAAAAATAGCAATTAGTGATTCTAAATATCACATTTACTTTTTAACTTGACACATGATTATCTCACCCGAGATTGCTAGTGCTTGAATTCCCATTAACAATGATTTAATTAAATTAATTTGGCAATTAATGTTATTTAATTAATTTAATNGACAATTAATGTTATTTAATTAATTTAGCAAATATTATTTTATAAAATCAAATATATTAATAATATATATAGTACTATAATATCGTTTGATTGATACAAAAGTACTTTTTGTAAAAATAGTTTGGGTGAATTTAGATGAATGCAAAAAAAAGGGGGCTATTTTTAAAAGTAAAATTTACCTATTTCGCGATTCTGGGTATTCTAGAGAATGTCAAGAAGAAAGAGTTGTGGGATTTTTGCATATACAATTTGTGCAATTATGGCTTTGAACGAGTTTAGTCTGTGGATATTCGATTGGAAGCTCATGATGTTTTGAGCAAATTTAGGTTGTTTGCCTTGATGCAAAATTGATATAAAGCATATCACAATAGAATGAAAATAGAGGGGACTAAAAGAACTTTGCACGCACGCGCGCACACACACACATATATATCTATTTATATATACATATTTAGAAGGAATGGCCAGAGGCTATTATACAGGCCTCCAACCACCCCTAATGTGCCTGAAAATTCGAGTACCTCCTCCTTAAGGCCAACTGTGTCTGACGGGATTCGAACTTCGACCTAAGGGGTCTTATACCGTGGATGCCAACCAACAAGTTTCACCAACATGACTTGGAAGAAAATTTAAAAATCCTTATAGTTTGCCTTTTAATAATTTGTTCATAACCATTCATGATTTCATATACATGTTATTTATTCCTATTTATAGAAATTAGGCAAAGATAACATTGCACAATTTAAAATCAAATTTAGTCCTATCCATATTAAATCTAATACTAAATATTTCAAATTTAAATTTAAAATTATCCAAGAGGATAATTCAACTTAATAAAATAAATCTAGCAAAGTTAAAATCTTAATTACATGAAATAAAACTTGAATTAAATATAATATAATATAATATTTTTTTCTATGCCACATCGATAAGCATGATTAAAAAAGTATGACTATATTTTAAGTTTGTTTCCTGGGACATAATGATTGAAGATTTAACATAGTGAATGTTCATTTTTTGAGAAAGGGTGGGAAGGATGAAAAATGTGAGAATGATGAAAAATGTGAGCCGATGACTATGTATCAGACAAAATGAGATTATTCTAAAGAATAATTTAATGACATCAATCATATTACTGTTTTAAATGTTTTTTTCCCTGAGCATAAATCTTAACCTATTCTCCATGAGAATAAGTCACAGCTCATAAACACCTGTGTCTTNTAGCCATAGGTTTCGTTGAGGAGCATGTAGAATTCTCTGTGGTTAGGCGAAAGTTCTAAGAGAAAGTCGACGAGAATGGAAAAGAGACGGTTGAAATTGATAGTGGGATGACTTGAGGAACAAAATATAATTACCGATGTTACGAAGTTGTGTTTTGTGGTGTAGAGAGTGGAAAACAGGTGCAACTTGATTGGGAAGTGTGACGCTCATGAGGAAGATCATAGATATGGGTGAGCGAGCGAAAGATAGAAGTCACGAGGAGTCACCCGTGTGAGAAATAAATAAGAAGCCAACAAGGAGAAAGTTACAGTACAACTGACCCTCCCAGGGTCGAACAATGGTTTAGTAGGGAAGATGACTCAATCAGATTCATTTCCCACCATCACTCATCCTGACTTACACAAATCAAGACTAAGTGGTTGGATGATTAGTCTCACTAAACCACTAGAAACAGATACGTACAATTCATTTCATTCAATATTCATTTTTATCAAAATATATGTGCTACAATTAAAAATAAATTACATGCTACAAAAGTCTTTAAAACCATCCAAAATATTTACGATTTAAAAGCTATGCAAAAGTCGAAGCACCTGGCTACTACTCATCTGCTTTATATCCTTTATTGAAAAGCAACAACATTATATTGGGTAAGCTACATGCTTATTGAGATAATAGACACTAAAATAAGATTCAATAAACACCAAAGGGACAACAGGTGATTGGGATCAGTAACAACATGAGTAATTACATGCTTAAATCCATAAAAGTACATGAAACTTGAAGTAGATGCAATAAAAGTAGTGGTCAATGCAAATCATTGTAATATACAATATTTGTATACATTTACCTTGCCTGTATTGCTCATTCTTATTCTTAACTTTCTTATCTTAAGAATGTTATCTTGTATTTACATAAACATTGAAATTTCTCTGGTTGTATTATACAACCTGTCAGTTATAATAAAAACCACTTGCAAAGGTTGGTCGTCCCTAACATAACACTTATCAACGACTCCCCTGTATCTAATGATATGCTCCAATCTCAATATCAAGTGTTGGGAATCAAAATCATTTTCCTATTCATGCTCATCTCGTCAGAACTTTTGCTATACCTGTGCAGGTCATCAATATCTGTCTACCTATCACAACGTTTATGGCATTTCCTTGATTATTTATCTATGACAAATATTTTTATATGCAGTTATTGTTTATCTGTATATACCTGCAAATAAAATAACTTATTTAACATATACAAAAATGCAATGAGATCAATGAATTCGACAATATATAGTTCAACTTGCTTTTTTGTGAAATATGCAGATACCCAATGACATAAAAGAATTTTTAAATACTACTTATGGGTGGAGGTTACACAATAAATAAATATTCCAATAAAAATTAGCAATTAGTGATTCTAAATATCACATTTACTTTTTAACTTGACACATGATTATCTCATCCGAGATTGCTACAGTACTTGAATTCCCATTGACAATGATTTAATTAAATTAAGTTGACAATTAATGTTATTTAATTAATTTAGCAAATATTATTTTATAAAATCAAATATATTAATAATATATATAGTACTATAATATCGTTTGATTGATACAAAAGTACTTTTTGTAAAAATAGTTTGGGTGAATTTAGATGAATGCAAAAAAAGGGGGCTATTTTTAAAAGTAAAATTTACCTATTTAGCGATTCTGGGTATTCTAGAGAATGTCAAGAAGAAAGAGTTGTGGGATTATTGCATATACAATTTGTGCAATTATGGCTTTGAACGAGTTTAGTCTGTGGATATTCGATTGGAAGCTCATGATGTTTTGAGTAAATTTAGGTTGTTTGCCTTGATGCAAAATTGATATGGAGCATATCACAATAGAATGAAAATAGAGGGGACTAAAGGATCTTTGCACGCACGCACGCGTGCGGGCACACACACACACACACACACATATATCTATTTATATATATATATATATTTAGAAGGAATGGCCGGAGGCTATTATACGAGCATCCAACCACCCCTAATGTGCCTAACAATTTGAGTACCTCCTCCTTAAGGCCAACTGTGCTTAAGGGATTCGAACTTCGACCTAAGGGGTCTTATACCGTGGATGCCAACCAACAGGTTTCACCAATATGACCTGGAAGAAAATTTAAAAATCCTTATAGTTTGCCTTTTAATAATTTTTTCATAACCATTCATCGATTTCATATACATGTTATTTATTCCTATTTATAGAAATTAGGCAAAGATAACATTGCACAATTTAAAATCAAATTTAGTCCTATCCATATTAAATCTAATACTAAATATTTCAAATTTAAACTTAAAATTATCCAAGAGGATAATTCAACTTAATAAAATAAATCTAGCAAAGTTAAAATCTTAATTACATGAAATAAAACTTGAATTAAATATAATATAATATAATATTTATTTCTATGCCACATCGATAAGCATGATTAAAAAAGTTTGACTATATTTTAAGTTTGTTTCCTGGGACATAATGATTGAAGATTTAACATAGTGAATGTTCATTTTTTGAGAAAGGGTGAGAATGATGAAAAATTTGAGCCGATGACTGTGTATCAAACAAAATGAGATTATTCTAAAGAATAATTTAATGACATTAATTGTATTACTGTTTTAACTGTTTTTTTCCCTTAGTAAATCTTAACCTATTCTCCATAAGAACAAAGTCACAGCTCATAAACACCTGTGTTTGTATGTTGCTAAATGAATTCATTGGAAAGCTTTTTTGTCACATTTTTCCAATGATTTCTTATGGAATGGTTGCCATTTTTAATTATATGGAGCTTTTTTTTTATCAGTATTCCTGGAGTTAAATTTTCTTAAAAGATAACGTTTGTAACACATAAATTCATGTTAATCGACTTAATGCAGGCTGTAGTTACGAGCCACTTGGTAGTAAGAGGTTGTTACCGAAGCATCACACTTGTTATTTATGGTAATACTGCAGAAGATTTGGGGCAGTTCAATATTGATTTTGATCTCGACAATTCTTTGGCTAGCCTAGTTTCCTCTCCTTTGGATGGAAAACTTGAAGATTTGCCACCTGCTTTGATTTCTGATAAGTTGACCTTTGAGGAATTAGCATCTTCCACATTTTCGCTTTCCCTTCCATTTTCAGATTTTGATATTTCATCTGAAATGAGGCAGTTTCTACATTTGGCTCTCAAGCTCTGTCAACTCTCTGATGATGAGGCCATCATTCTTAAGATAGTAAGAACTGTTATATCCACTCTCCATTCACATGTTAATAATAATTATTGTGGTATCACCTTTGGGGATGAATTGAGTCTACGTAAGGTCATATATGGCAGAGAAGACCTACAGAAAGCCCTTTCCGTTATTGCCGAGGCATCAAATGAGCTGCATGAACTTTATAAGTTCTTCCCAAGTACAGCAGAGAATGACAGCCAGTTGCAGGACATTGCTGAAGAATCTGATTCTGTTTTAGTCACCTCTCAACTGGTGGTTGATATGCTTTACCAGCAATTCCCATTTTTTCAAAAATTTTCATCTCTTGATCTTCCACTTTTCTACCAGGTAACATTAAATATTTTATTTTCTTCTCTCAAATTGACCTCTATGTGTAATTAACATAAAGTTGCTGCTTCATTAAATCCACGTAACCATGAAACTTTTCTCTTGTAGAACAAAAAGTCAACCCTCGGATTAAGCATGGCTCTTTTGGTTTGCTCATCTAGTGAGAGCTGTTTCCATTTTGTTAATGGAGGTGGAATGGAACAAATTGTTACTTTACTGGGGGATGAGATGCAAAGTTCTACAGCCTTTACACTGCTTTTACTAGGTGTTATTGAGAATGCTACTAGGCATGCTGTTGGGTGTGAAGGATTCTTGGGCTGGTGGCCACGAAATGATGATAATGTGCCAGCTTCTAAAAGTGAAGGTTACTGCAATTTACTGAAATTGCTTCTCAGGAAGAGGAGGCATGATGTTGCCTATATAGCATCCTATATTCTTCATCGATTGCGCTGCTATGAAATAGCCGCAAGATATGAGGTTTGTGTTTAATGTTGAAATGCTGTTATATTTGTTTTATTGTATGCATAGAACTTTATTTGGTTTTGCACATGTGTAATAAAATCCATCAATTTTATTTTTTTTTGCAGTTTTCAGTTTTATCGATTTTGGAAAGTCATTCTTTAGATTGGCTGTCTAGAGCAGACACAGTAAATTCACTAATGAATGCAGCTTCCCAAATCAAACAAACTTTGGTTAGTTTCTTGATCCGGTATTTTTGAATGGTTGATATTGTAAAATTTATTTTCTTGTTTTACTATATTCGATTTATTCATCCATAACTTTAAACTCAATGTGACAAAAATGAACCAGAAATTGTTAAATTTATGTGGACCATTTGAGGATCCATCACCTGCTGGCATCGCAAAAAAATATTTAGGCGCTATCGAATCTGATGGGCCTTTGTCATACAAAGCAACCTCTGGCTACATTGCCTTCTCTAAAAATAGTTTCTTGTCTTGGGATATTGACATGCATTTGCTGTCACTTCTAAAGGTAGCATTTATTTT
>JXCR01126144.1:3222-13803 GCA_002079205.1 Phalaenopsis hybrid cultivar | reverse complement strand
GACAAGCAGCATTTCAGATATCAAAGGGATTCTTTTGTCACCCCCACGAAATTGCGATGATTATGGACACCCACCTTAGAGTGGTTAGTTTATTGCTTTTTGGTTTTTGTTTTTATATAAGATTTACCCTATAAATTGCTATTGTCTTCTTATTTTACTTCCCAGGCCAATAGTAAAACTTTTTTTGCGTTTGGGAAGGTGGAATTTATTTTTTATGAGGAATATTGGGTCCTTTACTATTGACTAAAAAGCCAAAATACAGGAATCTTTGTTGACACGTCTATTATTGAAAATATAGGACACGGACATGTGTTGGATACGTTATAATAAAAATTATTTAAAATATTTGTATATATTAAAAATAAAAAAAGAGGAGTTATTAGCATTAACTTTCAAAAAGATATAACGTATATCTTTAGTTTATGACATACAAAATGTAAGCTTAAAAATATATATTATCTTGTATTAAATCAAAATTTAACTTCGTAAAACAATAAAATAATATGTAATAACTAATAAGTAATAAGTAATAAATTAATAAATTAATGAATGAGTGATATTTATTGTAATTTTTTTGTGTTTTTTACATACACACCACCGAATTCTCATGTATTTACATATCATACACCTAAAACTTGATTTTTACATTTATGCCACCCAAATATCGTATATCACATCTAAATATATAAATTAAATCAAATGAAATACTTCTTTTTAATTTTTATACATATGTAAGGTGGCATGCATGAAAAAAATAAAATTTTGATATTAGATACGTAAATACATAAGCATTGAGTGGTATGCATGCAAATAATTCCTAAATTTTATTCCTAAAAATATTTTTTAGAATTTTTTTATTCATTAATTTAAGACATGTCAGAAATTAGGACATCCGTGTTCGACACGCGTGCCCCCTTTTTAATATTATTTAATTTTGACACTTCTGTGCTGTGTCTGATTCATGTCCCAGCCTTGTCAGAGCCGTGTCCGTGTCTGTGTCTGATATGCATCCGACATTGCACGACTTCTTAATTAGGATTGTTAGTGCAACATAGACTGGAATGTTATCCACAAGCGTTGCATCGTAATTTGATTAACCTAATCTCAACAAAGATAGGGGTAAGTATGAGCACATCATTCCCTCTCAAATTAACTGGAGCTCCATGCATGGGATGCACCTTTTTACTCAGTGACNGGACAAGGACATGTGTTGGACACGTTATAATAAAAATTATTTAAAATATTTGTATATATTAAAAATAAAAAAGAGGAGTTATTAGCATTAACTTTCAAAAAGATATATCGTATATCTTTAGTTTATGACATACAAAATGCAAGCTTAAAAATATATATTATCTTGTATTAAATCAAAATTTAACTTCGTAAAATAGTAAAATAATATGTAATAAGTAATAAGTAATAAGTAATAAATTAATAAATTAATGAATGAGTGATATTTATTGTAATTTTTTTTGGGTATTTACATACACACCACCGAATTCTCATGTATTTACATATCATACACTTAAAACTTGATTTTTACATTTATGCCACCCAAATGTCGTATATCATATCTAAATATATAAGTAATATCATATATCACATCTAAATATATAAATTAAATCAAATGAAATAGTTCTTTTTAATTTTTATACATATGTAAGGTGGCATGTATGAAAAAAATAAAATTTTGATATTAGATATGTAAATACATAAGCATTGAGTGGTATGCATGGAAATAATTCCTAAATTTTATTCCTAAAAATATTTTTTAGAATTTTTTATTCATTAATTTAAGACACGTGCCAGAAATTAGGACACCCGTGTTCGATACCTGTGCCCCCTTTTTAATATTATTTAATTTGGACACTTCTGTGCTGTGTCTGATACGTGTCCCAACCTTGTCAGAGCCGTGTCCGTGCTTGTGTCCGATATGTATCCGACATTGCACGATTGCTTAATTAGGATTGTTAGTGCAACATAGACTGGAATGTTATCCACAAGTGTTGCATCGTAATTGATTAACCTAATCTCAACAAAGATAGGGGTAAGTATGAGCACATCATTCCCTCTCAAGTTAACTGGAGCTCCAAGCATGGGATGCACCTTTTTACTCAGTGAGTTAGAATGGAACCAACTTGTATATTATGCCTTTTCAACACTTTTTATGTGCTTGCATTATTGAAGGTCTTTTGTATTGATTGCAATCTAGCTGATTATTTTAATATTATAAAACAAATAGATTGATTAGTACATCTGCTCATGCTAAGAAAATAATGGAATTATACTTTTTTTTTGTTAGCACTGTAGTTCACTTTTCTCAGAGTAGGAGCTCCCCTAAGCCTTGTTCATGCATGGCTGCTATTACTTCCAGACCGAGTATTTTTATGATATATAAATAGGATCGACNAGTCGATTATTTTAATATTATAAAACAAATAGATTGATTAGTACATCTGCTTGTGCTAAGAAAATAATGGAATTATACTTTTTTTTTTTGTTAGTACTGTAGTTCACTTTTCTCAAAGTAGGTGCTCCCCTAAGCCTTGTTTATGCATGGCTGCTATTACTTCCAGGCTGAGTATTTTTATGATATGTAAATATGATCGATAAGTTATTGAACGAAAGGCTATGATACCAGATTTAATCCAAACCACAAGGAGAAAACAAATATTATTACTCAAAGCAAATAATCAGTTACAAGATCATACACGTAAAGGGAATACAATGTCAAAAACATCACAANCCACAAGGAGAAAACAAATATTTTTACTCAAAGCAAATAAACGGTTACAAGATCATACACGTAAAGGGAATACAATGTCAAAAACATCACAGACACGACGGGCATTGTGTTCCGAAGCGGTGGTGATGGGTTGTCGACTAGAAGGGTGGAGTTTAGTGGTCGGCTGGGTTGGGAAAACAGGAGGCTGGTTGGTGGAACAGCTGGCCGGCTGGATGGGGAAGAGGTAGGTAGCAGTTTGGTGGATGAATGGGAGAGGTAGGCAACACATTGGGCAGCAGTTTGGCGGCTTTTTGGAAGAGGTAGGCAGCAGTTTGATGGCTTTTTGGAGGAGGTAGGCAACAGGTTGGCTGCTGAATGGAAGAACCAGGCAGCAGGTTGAGAGACAGATAAACACCGCATCGGGACGAGTTATAACTGGAGCACCTTCTCGCCTTTAGATACAACCCTAGACGAGAACCTGGACGCTGGTTGCTGTCTTATCATAAATTGAAAGCAAAAACAGTCAAAGAACACAAATAATACATATAGACCTAAAGTAAAGAGGAGTGTGCTTGGAAGGACTGGTCGGTCCCTCCCTGACCTGGATTGAACCGGCCTTGGGGCCGACACAACTTTTTTTTGCATTTGGGGTTGCAAACACCCAGCGCCAGTCTCTCGGGGTTGGGGGAGCTTCTACCTCTTATGTCGAAGCTTTCGTTTCTTCATAGAATAAAGTTAAATCTACCACTTTGAAGATAGCCAAGTTGCTATAATCCACTGATGAATCAATCTTGTAGGAATTGTTTTCAATTTCTTGAGGATTCTTAATGGTTTGTCTGCTGTGGGCTTGAGTTTCCTGAATGATCCTTGGGAAAATCTCTCTTTTTAGTCTGATCCACACTAGACCTTATGGCCTTTTTTCTTAGATTTATTAGCTTGCGCTTGGTTGTTGTGACTGTGTGTGGCAATCTCTTTCCCAACCTCTTTGCTCTAAATTTCTTGTATTCTTGTCTCTGCATCAGCACTAGCCTCCGTCGTAAAAAGAATTGGTACAAACTTAAGCGACGTGAGTGGTTTGCATCCATACTCAATCTGAAAGATGTTTGTTCCGTAGCCTGCTCATAGACCAGTTGTATGCAAATTTGGCTTGGGCTAGGAGCTGGTCCCACTGGTTGATGTTCTTTCCCATGAAGCACTTCAGAAGGTTTTTCAGGCTCATGTTCACAACTTATTTCTGACCATTTACCAGTGGATGATCTGTAGAGATGAATTGAAGTTTAGCGCCAAGCTTTTCCCACAGGGCTCTAGAAGTGACTCAAAAACTTGACGTCCCTATCAGATGAATGGTTTGGGGTATTCCATGCAACCTCAAAATCTCTCTGAAGTATATATCAATGACAAGGGATGTGTTCAACATCCTACGTCAAAACACAAAATGAGCCATCTTTGAGAATTGGTCAACCACAACCATCACTGAATCCTTATTCTGTTGCATCCTCAGAAGACCCACCATAAATTCCATAGTGACGTTTGCCCAAGGGTCGTCTGGTACCGATAACAACATGTATAGCTTTGTTTTTTGTCCTCGGGTTTTAGTCAGGTGGCAAACACTGCACTGTCAAACGTATCGCTCCACGTCTCTCTTCAATTGGGGTCATAAGAAGTATTCCTGCACTAATGCGAGGGTCTTGTCTCTGCCAAAATGACCTGCTAGTCCCTCACTCTGACTCTCCCGGATGATGGCTCCCCTTAACAAACACCTAGGCACGTTCAACTTTTTCCGATGGAATAAATGACCACAATCTTTGTATATGCCCTGTGGGCCTCTCCTGACATTGTTCCCAAATTTTCGTGAAATCCTCATTTGCCTTATGCTACTCCTTCACAATCTTAAATCTTGCCACTCTAGATTGTAGGGAGTTAATCACCAAATGGCGGCGGCTCAAGGCATTGACTGCTCGATTCTGTTTTCCGGTCTTATGCTTGAGCACGAACTTGAATGACAACAGGAAATCAACCTATGAAACATATCTATCCCTAAGCTTGCATTGACTATTCATGACTCTCAGCGCTTTGTGATATGTGAAAAAAGTGAACTCACTCATCAACGGGTAGTGAATCCAGTGGTGGACTCTTCCAATGGTGAACTCCTTATCGTATGTTGATTACTTTCTCCTAGACTTATTCAACTTCTCACTGAAGAAGCCTTGAGGTGTCCTCCTAGGCTCTTTTTCCCACATTAGAGACTCTACACTCTACCTCGAACAACCAGTTGAAATCCGCTAACACTAACACTTGGCTTGCATCACCTTCTCCTTCAGGGTATCAAATCTAGAATTTCCTGACTCTCCCCACTGAAACTTTTTTCCCTTTAAAAGCTTTGTCAAAAGAGCTATAATGGTGCTGAAGCTCTTGATGAACTGCCTGTAAAAAGACACTAACCCCAAAAATTGGCTTAGCTTGATAAAAGAGTGTATGTGTGTCCAACTCACGATCACCTCTATTTTCATAGGGTTCATCTAGCTGCCTACACCAGATATAATATAACCCTAAAAATATACCGGCGTCGTTAAAAGTGGCACATTTTTTATGTGAGCATATAGCTTTTCCGCCTGTAGAACTTTGAAAACCAGCCTCAGATGCTGCAAGTGTCCTCGGAACTACCATAGACAAGGTTTTCGTCAAAGTAAACAACCATGAAATTTTTTATGTAAATCCAGAACACATGATTCATCAGCCTCATAAACGTGCTAGGTGCATCTGATAGACAAAATGACATGACGGTCCCCTCGTACAACCCATCTGTAGTCTTGAAGGCAGTCTTCCATTCATCACCGATCTCATTTTGATCTGATGATATCCGATGCATGGGTCATTCTTGAAAAAATACGTCTCAATGTTACTGATCCAGTAGGTCATCTTGACGATGGATATGGAATCGATATTTGGTGTTGATCTTGTTGATAGCCCGACTATCAAAGCATATTTTTCATGAGCCATCCTTTTTAGGTACCATCAGGTTGGGAACAATGCATGGGCTGGTGCTCTCTCACCAATCCCCTAGTAATGACACCTTGCACTTACCGTTGTAACTCATACTCGACGGAGATCAACCTGTATGCAAGCCTGTTTGACAACACAGATCCTGGAATAAGATCCATGTTATGGTGGATATCCCTCAACGGAAATAAACCCTTAGGTAGGCTGTCGGTCATCACCTCCTGAAATTCGGCTAATGCTACTGGACCATCTCCGGTGGATCTATCTCTTCTCCAGTTCCTTTTAAGACTACTAAAGCCAATGCTACTAGGACTTCTCGAACTGATTGTTGAAGAGTGGCACGTGAGACCTTAGGCTTATCTCTTATCGGTGCAGCTGCTCTTATAGAATCATTGGTGGGTAAGAGACTAATGTATTTTCTCCTTTCTGTGAACGTGTAAGTGTTCCGGAACCCACCATGCTAGGTCTTGCGATCCAATTGCCACGGTCTCTCCAACAGAATATCGCAGGCGTCTATGAGAACCACAACATCAGGCCCGGTCTTGTAGTTGTTCTTCAATGCAAAATTCTACTAGGTAATGTTGATCCACCCGTATCCTGTTCTCTTTCTTCGACCACATTAGAGAATAGGGTTGGAACTGTTTCTGTATAATAAGATCCAACTTCTCTATAGAAATGGAAAACTTCTCACAGTTGCCTTCGTCAATATGAGACTACACACTTTCCCTCTCACAATACACTTAGTGGGGAAGATACATGCCTCAATCATGAGTGATCTCTCAGAGGTTATGTTTGCATAACTCATCTTGCCACTAACAGTTACCTTTCATTTTTTTGGAGTTGTTATTCCTCACCCTAATCCTCAGCTGTTTCTTCACCACTCAATTCCTCCATGACGCCTACTCGGTGAAGGACACTATTGTACTTGATGGGTATTTGGAGGTCATATGGTCATATTTGTTGCATCAGAAGCATTTTCAGGCTCGAACCGTATTGGGTGTGCTACTCTTCTCCAACTTCTTCTCACTCTGATTTGTGTTATCAGCTCCTTGTCCAGTCCTTTCAAAACCTCTAGGCATGCTCCTAGTGGGGTCTTGGGGACTTCAACTATAGGGCGTTGTCTGAATGGAGGTGGGTACCTTTGCTGCTTGTGCTGCCTTTCCACTTTCATTGCTAAGATCTGCACGTCCCTCAGTGTCCAATAGGTTTGCAATTGAACCACATTACCGTTGACGGGCTTCAGTCCTCTCAAATATCGAATTATGGAATGCTCATATGTTTCTTGCAGTTCACATTTCAAATTGAGCTTCATGAATTCTACCGTGTATACCTGGAATGATAGCTCCTGCTACAAGTAATAGAGTTTTGTGAAAGTATGATGGTGGTAGTCTGGGTGTAGGTGCTATCGCTGTAGCGCTTTCATTCTCTTCCAAGAAGTGATTTTGTCAACTCCTTTCCTCTGTCTCTCCTTCAAGTTCTTCTATCATATGGAGACATTCTTTATCAGATTGATGACAGCTAGTTTCACTCTTCTATCATCGGGCACGTCCTTGTACTCAAAGATCCACTCAACAGTCTGCATCCATCTGTGGAAATCATCATAATTCATCCTCCCCTTTGAAGTCCTTTAGGTCCACCTTAACTCTCATATCTTTATGCCCTCTAGTACGCACCTCCTCTTCCGACATCTAATATTGAATTTCAAGTCTCTTGGGTTGATTATTCTCTTCATTGCAATCATCCCTTCGAAAGGGGTTCAGGTGTTCTTCCGGCTCTTCTTCTTGGATCACATTATTACGGTAAATGGTGATCTCACTCGTGGTTCTTTCCTCAATAGCCTTGAGCTGTTGTATCACTTGGTACAATATTCACTTTTTATCGCCCATGGTAAAGTTTTGATCAGATTTCGAGAATTGCCTTCTTGGCGGCATGGTTAGGGTCTAAGGGTGGATAGGGGGAAGGGGGTGTGTAGGGTGGGGAAAGAAAATTTATTTTTTTAGGGGGGTGGGCTGTGCGTGTGTGTGTGTGTGTGGAGATAGGTTTGGGTAGGGCAGATGGTAGAAATCCTTAGATAGGAGTAGTGTTAGGCTGACTCTTATAGTAAATGATACCAGAGTAACTCTAGTCACAACTAAAAAACAAATATTATTACTTGAAACAAATAAGTGGTTACAATATCATATGCTTAAAGGGGATGCAATGTTAAACACAACACAGGCACGACGAAGGTTGTATTCCAAAGGGTTGTTGGTGGGTTGACGATTGAACGAGTGGAGTTAAATGGTCGGCTGGGTGGGGAAAACAGGGTGGCCGATTGGATGGGGGAGAGGTAGGTAGCAGGATGTAGGAAATAGGCAACAGGTTGAGGACTGGACCGAGGAACCAAGCAATAGGTTGGCGGCTGGACGGAGGAACAGGTTGCTGGTTGGATGGAGGAGAGGTAGGTAGCAGGGTGTCAGCTAGATGGAGGAACCAGGCAATAGATTGGAGACAGATAAACACCATCTCCGAATGAGTTACAACTTGAGAACCTTCTCGCCTTTTTATACAATCCTAAATAGGAAAACCTGGATGCCGACGACTGTCTTGACAAAAAGCAGAAGCAAAAAATGCCCTAAAACAAAACAAATAACATATAGATGGAGGGGTAGGTAGCAGCGTGTCGGCTAGATGGAGGAACCAGGCAATAGGTTGGAAACAGATAAACACAATCTTCGAACGAGTTACAGCTGGAGATCTTATCGCCTTTTAATACAATCTTAGATAAGAAAACTTGGATGCCGGCGACTGTTTTGACAAAAACCACAAGCAAAAAATGCCCTACAACAAAACAAATAACATATATATAAAGTCCTCTGATAAAGAGGAATGGGTCCCGCTCCAAGTGGTTGGAATCCCATGCTTGGAAAGGCTGATTGGTCTCTCCCTTGCCCGGAACAAACTGGTACTAGGATCGACACGAGACTTTTGTCACGTCTAGGGCCGCAGACGCCCCGCTTCAGGCTATGATGCATAAATGAAATTATGTCACATATGGATGCAACCAGGTTATATTGATATAGTGAAAATGATCAAATTTGTCACCACACAATGTAAGGTTTTTATTTAGTCCCCTCAACTAATTTAAACTTGACTTATTTGGTTCTTTAATATGATTCTTATAATCCCTCAACTTTACTTATGATAAGTTTAGGGGCAATAATGAATGATAGGAAACAATTGAAGTCAAAATGAACATACCTTAAATAATCTGTGGATCGTGGGTGCCATCTAGCTTAGTTGATAAATTGCTAAGTCTGTGTTAGCTTCTCCCTTTCATAAAATTTTTTCCTTGGCTTTAAATATGCTCCGNTATTAGAACTAAATGAAAATATGACACTAAATAGGACGCAATAGAGAAAAAGTATTCATGTAGCCGCCCCCATGTAGTGGGATTAAGGCTTTGTTGTTGTTGTTGTTGTCGTCTCTTTAGGGTAGCTACAACTTATTGAATAAACAACTAATCAACTGCTTTTAGGATATGTTACTATTAGAAAGTTGTTGATTGGGAGCCTGTGTGTCTATTTGGATGATCTAATGTACTGCAACTGTTAAGAGAAAAAAAAATGTTATACCCTTATGTATATATGTTAGTTATAAGTCTGAAAATTCATGAATAATTCAAACAGAACAACACAAATAAATTTCAACTGTTAAAAAAAATGTCAAAAGTTTTTTATTCCACTACATCAAGCATATTGCATCACTTAACACATACTAACACGATAATAAAATTACAATAACAAGTAATGTTATTATAACATCGTCTTTCATGTCCAAATGATCAAGTTTTCTTGAGAATTTTCTTTTCAAAGCTTCTCTCCACATAAACCTTCTTCTCTTGATTTTCTCATCCCAACTCAGTGGAGAACAAACCTTCTTCTACTCGATAGTCTATTGTCTGCTATGATTTTAGATATATACGAGTTCATCGTTAAATATTCCAAGGCACGAAGATCCCCTTTTTCATCAGACATTTGCTTGCTTCGTTGGTTTAATGGCAGATTCTTCATATATTTATATTGATACCAAGCCAAAAATAAAAAGCAATTCCAACTCCAATTTCAAATCTCATTATAAAGAGTTCATAGGAATTTGAGGGACATTGCGACATATCTTATTAGCTTATATACCAAACAGTAGCAAGAAAAATTTATGCACACTTCCCAATCTCATGTACCATAGAGATCACTTGCTTTTCATGTAGCATACAACTAAGGTCAGGGCAATTTGGTCTTATTTGAGTTTGCTGTTTTTTCAGATAGCCTCATTTGTAATGTACAAGAATTATTATGAAACCAGTCAAATTCTGTAAATTTTGATCAAAACAATTAGTCTCCACATATGGGGAAAATGCCTAACTCATCAAATAACAACTTCAGAATATCTAATAATTTCGCAAGTTGATCAACCCATGTTTCATTTCGTAACTTAATTTTTATATACAAGCAACAACCAAAAGTTATAATGATCCCTCAACGTCTCCAATGCAATGACAAACTATTAGTATCTCTATCAAGCTCAGAAAATCATGAGAATACAACACATGACAAATATCTTATACTCCGCCTAAAGCATGTTCGCTTAATGCATACAATACATGAGGTAATTGGCAATCATAAGAATACAAGTGCACAATAGAGCATTATCATAAACCCAAACAACACAAGGCAATCAACAAATCGAAAGAAAAATAACCCCAAATAATTAACAGCATAACCCAATGCGTAACTCAAATGTAGGGGTGTAAACGAGCCGAACACGAGCGAGCCATGCTCAGTTCGTGTTCGGCTCGTTTATATTTCGAGCTCAAAAAG
>JXCR01126142.1:0-11356 GCA_002079205.1 Phalaenopsis hybrid cultivar | reverse complement strand
GCCCTTCACATGCTTTTTCAGATTTTTCATGGATCAAGAAGTATGTAATTAAACATCACAAACAAAGCTAATGAAACATTATGAACATTTCTTCCTACTCTTATTATTATTTTTTTTAATGGCCAATGGAATGGTGCAAATAAGGAGGAATAAGAGTAAGGAGAAAAGGAAGAAGAAGGCACCTCGCTTTTTTTTTTCTTTTTTCAAAGAAACAGAGAAAAACTAGCCACCAAGCAATTTAGGGAAGAACCAATCCAAGAAGAAAGATTTTGGCAGCACCTCCTCCTCTTCTCAAAATTTTAGCCCGCTTCGATAATTAAACACACAATCAAGTAAGAATATCAAGCCAACAATCAAAAATACCGAGCAGCTCAGAAGGAATACCGAGCAAACAAGTAGCACCAGTAAACCAAAAATCCGACAGCACCTCCCCAAGCAACAAAAAAACATTCAACAACCAAAAATCTTCCTTCATGTAGGATTTTATAGACAAAGGGAAGAAGAACAGTCACCTACCAGCCCCACTGGTGGTCCAATCAGGTAAAGGGAGAAGAGAAATGCATTTAGGAAGGAGGAAATGCGGCCTATGGCAGNACCAGCCCCACTGGTGGTCCAATCAGGTAAAGGGAGAAAAGAAATGCATTTAGGAAGGAGGAAATGCGGCCTATGGCAGAGGAAGGGTCAGGCACGTGGGAGGCTCGCGGTTAGAGAGCCGCACGGTCGAGCAGAGCTCTAGAGGGCGAGCCGCAAGTGAGAGAAGAGTCGCGCGAGCAGGCTCCCGAGGAAAAAAGAGGAAGAGTTGGCCAGGTGTAGTTTCTCCATTGGAAAGCCGCTCGGTCGAGCGGAGCTCGAGGAGATGAGTCGCGTGCTCGAATGGCAGAGGAATGCCGCGTGTGGGGAGGAAGACTCGGGCTCGACGGCCATGGCCTTGATCAATCAGTCTCAAGTGCGGCTGATTGGAGGAGCTAGGGCATGCGAGGGAGAGCAGACGAGCGTCGTGGGATCGAGTCAGAGGATGGATCAAATGGGGAATTGAACGTACGAGTAGAGGGTTTAGGGTTTATAATTAAGATTATAAATAATGATATTAATATAAAAATATTTAATATTTTCAAAATAAAATTTGATTTATGTATTTTCATTTGTGAGTCAGATTGTAGAAAATTGAGTGTCCTTTTTAGGAAATTTTGACGTTCCGGAAGCGCCGGCGTAGTTCGTTTCACCANTTTAATATTTTCAAAATAAAATTTGATTTATGTATTTTCATTTGTGAGTCAGATTGTAGAAAATTGAGTGTCTTTTTTAGGAAATTTTGACGTTCCGGAAGCGCCGGCGTAGTTCGTTTCACCGTCGGAGGTCATTTTGATGAATTTATCGATTTACATGTAATTTTGCTCGTGTCAAAAATATAGCAATACGGCTGTCTTTTTCTACTAAAATTAGTGCCTTGAATGCATTGGCGCGGTCCATTTCATCATCGGAGGTCGTCCGAAGAAGCTCGCATTTTCACTCATCCTTAAGCTCAATTTAAGTTCGATTTTGTGCAACTTAGTGAATTTTGTGCATTTTGTGTGTGTGTGATGATAAAGTCCTGAAGAGGTTTTCCTAGGGCTAGAGATCCTATTAGGAACTTCTCTCTGAGTCTCCACTCGATCGTACGACGATGGTTTTAGACCACTCAGGCGAGACANAGCTCAATTTAAGTTCGATTTTGTGCAACTTAGTGAATTTTGTGCATTTTGTGTGTGTGTGATGATAAAGTCGTGAAGAAGTTTTCCTAGGGCTAGAGATCCTATTAGGAACTTCTCTCTGAATCTCCACATGATAGTCCTTATC
Organism: Phalaenopsis hybrid cultivar; assembly: GCA_002079205.1. Taxonomy (NCBI): domain Eukaryota; kingdom Viridiplantae; phylum Streptophyta; class Magnoliopsida; order Asparagales; family Orchidaceae; genus Phalaenopsis; species Phalaenopsis hybrid cultivar. The sequence goes on along the minus strand of JXCR01126142.1, from coordinate 9,520 downwards.
CACTCGATCGTACGACGATGGTTTTAGACCACTCAGGCGAGACATCACAAGAGAAATAGGAGGTGGCTGGAATTTCTAAAAAGGGTGGGTCCCAGTTCTAGTTTTCTAAGATAGTCAATAAGAACCCCTAGAGCTAGATCCTAGGCTCTACGGAAAAGAATAATGACCTCAAAATGAAATCAACATAGAGCCAGGGACTCGGGAAACTGAACCTGGTTCCTTAATCACTATTCTAATTTCCCTTTGAGGGCCTCCATGCCTCCTTAGGATTTTTGAGAGGGGAACCTTATCCTTCTTGTCTACTTCCGCTTCTTCGATGGCCAATACACTTACATATTTTTCCTCGTCTTAGCCTATCATTGTTATCGCCAATAAATTTGGAAAACCTGGAGCCTTCGCATCTCCCTGCAGAAGGCTCACGTAAAATAGATCCCAGTCTTATGACCGCTCGGCAGAAGGTCACAAAGCTTTTTCTAAAATCAATAGCAAGGTATTTAAATTAACATTCATAAACTTATTCGAAAAATATCAACATTCAAATGTGGGTATTATACACCGAATAAGATCATCTTCAAAATATATTACCGCTGTAAAGAATTCAAAGTGTAACGTCATTCAGAACACTGAAACTTTGATGCTCCTCCGGGGCTGAGATGTGTGATGGACAGAGCCCGCTTTCTAGCAAATGGTTCAAGAACTGTGGGAATCATCCATGTATATTTGTAATAAACAAAGAAAAACTTTTTCCTCCATTCAAAAACCTTATTCTCTAACAATGCCATCGTTACCTGCATAAAGAAAAACATTACCATTTGATCTTTAAATGTCCTGGGACGAAGCAGGTTGCGGAAAACGTTCACCGATCAAAATAACCTCTTATGCCACCAACATTGCATTGGCTATCGAGTTCGGGTGAATCTAAGAAGGAACCAACTCGATGAAGATGAGAATATCCACTACTTCCTCACAAAACGGAAAGTGAAGAGAAAGACAAAATTGGCCTTGATAACAACCAACCTCTTATGGAAGCATGGTGTTAGGACATTCGTCCTCCCGAGGCATTCGAAGAGTGTAAGAATCATCGAAGATGCAGTCTCTCTATAGTGTGACAAGAACTTCCACAATCAATGACGCTCAAAAAAACGTCTTTAAAGAATGAAAGTTCATGCTACTATTCTCTACAGCAGTGGTGACCATCTCCTGCTCCGGACAAGAATCCTTAAGATTCAATATGGTTACAGAAAGAAAATCGCAAGAAAAAGAAACTAGGGTATGAAACATAAGTGTTGGAGAACAGTACAAAAAAAATTAAAAGAATGTGCAGAATTTGAACCGACAATATTCTCTTATACTACCATAAGGGTAAAAATAGAAATACGATCTAAAGTCAAAAAAGGCACAACAAGTCAGAAATGATTTACATTCGAAAGATTAGAACAGAACAAATGAGCCACTATCACAAAGTAAACACACCCATATCATGAAATTAAGACTATCTACCCTCTCCATATATAAATGCCTAAAATAGTCAATATCACAAAGTACGACTCAAAGAACAAAAAAAAAATAGAAATATAAAATCACATTACATAAAAAAAGCCAAGACTGTGGCTTTTTATATCATTAAAATTAATTTTACTAGACTACGGAAGCCTCTTCATGACTAGTTTCCTCCTGCAAGAAACTGCCTTGATCAGAGCAATTCCACTTGCCAACGAAGGAGCTACAACATCGATTTCATTTCCTCTAAATCCCTGCAATTTTTTTTGAATCACCATTTAACTCATCGCCAACTTTTCCTCCGAGGCAATGAAGTGCTCCTTGGCTCTCCGCAAGTCATCTACCACATCCATGCCATGGTCTTCCATGTCAAACAACATATCTTTAAAAAGCATCATCTTATCCTTTGAGATCACCAGACCCTCTCAAACTTCTGCGAGCTCTTCTTGAGTTTCTACAAGTTCCTCTCTAATCTTAACTAACTCCTTGTTGACAGCAAATCATCCCTCAAGTGACCTAGTGGTCAATAGAATCAGCATTATCGGTAGTCGAAGAAGAGAGCACAGGCTCCATCATCAATGGTCTAATTTTAGCAATGGTCGTTGGCTCCTCCTACATGAGCAGTCCTTCAGAAGCAACAAGCTTCACTCCCATGGAACTACCCTCACTTATAATAAGCTCCTTCACAACCAACTCATTTGCAAGTGAAAAAGGATCGTAAGGTGTAAAATTGCTGCATCGCAAATGCGAGGTAACCAATAGTAGCTTTGGGCGCCAGCTCACCAGTGGGCAATCAAATCTCGACCACTAGTTATGGAATGCATCCTTCCATCTTTTCAACCTCTTCCATAATGGAATTCTTGAGAAAAATCTTAGGATCAAGCCACTTCTTAACAAATTTCTCTACGGCAACACATTTGAGTATTAAAAACTTAAGAAGACTAGAATAAAAAAAATGTTGAATCTCCAGTTGCCAGACTCACCTCTAAGAGCATAAGTTGGAGACTTTCCAATCATTCAGGGATTAGAAATTTGCCCTACAACAATGGCCTTCGAGTCAATAGCTACTGGCTCCACAAGAGCAGGATGTGGGGTCATTAGCGACGCGAGCATCTCTTAAGGAACCATTTCATTCAGATCAACTTCCAAGACCAGAGTCAGAATCACTATTCTCTTCATTATATAATATGACTGTTCTTCTGCTTCAACAGACTTCAAACTCTAAGTTTCGTCATTCCTCCATTCTAACTCTTGGGAACTCTTAGAACATTCCCCTCTTGTCAGCCTTTGATGCACAACTGTCTTTAGTCATTCCTCATTTATTTCCATCTCTTCATTAGAGATTTTCCCATTGGAGCAAGATCGAAGTAATGGTGAACTCTTAAGTTAAAACAAATGAGCACAAAAACAAAGCCTCTAACTTACAGTTTCAAGAAGGACTTCCACGGTTATTATATATCGCACAATGAGTTAACACAAGAAACCCTTCTTATAGCCATTGAAATTAATTTTGTCATTATTAACATTAATTCTTTCTCTTATAACCAGATAAGAGATGCATCAATGTACATTGCAAATGTTGACGTGGCATCTTCCTCAAATGATATGATAGTTATTCTCTGACAACATCAAAAGGCCAATATCAACAAACCATTCATAACAAGAAATACTTAAACTTTACACTCTATTCCACCACTTCTTAGGATACCTCCTAGTGATTGAAACAAGTCATATCCCTCATTTTCTATCAAACAACATGCATTCTTACCTAGGGTAACTCGGCAAGTTGAAATTCTTCTATATCTCATATGGGTTATAACAAGGAAATGGGTCACTTGCACCACCCAAAATACAAAAGCTTTTGAATGAGAAACAATCCACAATTACTCGAGAGCATTTGTGACTACTCCCTGTAGGTATAGCTTTTGAGCGCCAGAGAAAGGACAGTCCGAGCTCGACAATAAACACTTGCAACTACTCTTCAAGGTATGGCCAATAAAAACTTATAGAAAGCACGATTTCTATTGAATATGAACCACTATGTCTTTAGAAATTTTCTGAAAGAGCAAAGCACTTACTGCAATCATATAATCCCCTGAGTCACGCAGAAAGGCGACATATTCTCTTATTTTCTCTCATTCTCGCATTCTTCTTACAGTATCCTCTCAAAGAATGAGAATTTGGAAACTAAATATATGTCTAAAAATGAATTTCGTCATCTGCAGGATAGCCCAAGTATTAAATGGTTCAGATGAGCCTAATCACTTGAGCCCATTATCGTGACTTTGACGGAGCCGATCGCAATAATTAGTCGTACTATTGGAGGTAGCAAACTACAAAATATTTTGTTGTTTCAAAGGACCTAGTGANATTAGTCGTACTATTGGAGGTAGCAAACTACAAAATATTTTGTTGTTTCAAAGGACCTAGTGATTTTTTTTTTGAAGCACGTCAACATTCACACGAGTCCCTCCTATAAGGTTCACTAATCCTGAGCCTTCATGCGAGCTCCTCCAGCCAATCTCGGTCATAGTTCTCATGTTATTTTATTAAGATCACCTGCATCAATAAAGTCATCCTACCGAGTTTATCAATACTTACCTAGCTACTTCACCGACCTCAAGGAATAGTTCTTTAAGACAGAACNCTTCATGCGAGCTCCTCCAGCCAATCTCGGTCATAGTTCTCATGTTATTTTATTAAGATCACCTGCATCAATGAAGTCGTCCTACCGAATTTATCAATACTTACCTAGCTACTTCACCGACCTCAAGGAATAGTTCTTTAAGACAGAAGGTAGCTAGAGAACTCTACTTCATCATCACACATCTCTTTATTGTCCATCTGGCATTCATGCCAAGGATCTTGTCAACATGTATCTCTCGGCCTCGTATAGTACAACCTATAAACATTGTCCTTTATTTATTCTTTAGAGCCCTGCATGCATGCTTTATGATGTATAAATAACAGATAAAAGGGGAGAAAAAATACCCTAGTTCCTCTTCCTCCTTTTCGTGACCATAGCTAAAGAAAAAAACTCTATAAAGATCTTCAACTTCCTTCCACCAATTACATAAGAACTCTGCTGGATTAAATGGAATCACGAATTATACAAAATCACACGCCCTAATGGAATTCAACACTTCCCAATTTGTTTTATGTTATGCATTAAGCTGTATTAGTGATTGGCTTCTATTTATGAATAAAAAAAATTATCTTCCATAACTTTTGTGATTCATATTATTTGTGTAAACATATTTTTATTAGTAAAAAACATGTTTATACATTTATTTATGCCATCCCATGTTGCACGGATGTACCACCTTCCAGAACTTAAGTGTGATACCACATCCTGCACTCTTAAAATTGTAATTCAATGTCAAACTCTCCCTAAAAGTTACTCCAAAACAATCACGAGCATTTAGCTCAGCAATCCAAAAAAAAAAAAAAGAATAAAAAGTCGAAGCGAAAGCAAATTAAGCACAAGCGTAAGAAAAGAAGCCACTCATCTTGGAAGAGATCAAACTTCTCTTATATAAAACGTAGAGATCCAAAATGGATGGTGCGGAATAAAATGTTTGCGAGGGCTTAAATTGGATCAAAGTGAACTATACAATTCCTTACTTCTCAGTTACCGAACGAGGTTTCCCTGGCAACGAACTCCTCCACAAATTCGACGGTGATGCTCATCGGCTTGTCGAGAAGTTAGCGATCGCCCTTCTGCCGGAAAACAGACTCCCATTTCCCGCTCGGTTAGCTCTCGCACTATTTAATAGTATTACCAGTTCACTCGGAATACTTAGAACAACTATGCGTGTTTTCCTCATATGCGGTCATTTCTTTAACCCTTAAATGACTAATTTACCCACAAGTTAGAAAAATATTTTCGAATAAAGAGAGGGCTATTTTAGTCAATTTATAATGAATGCATACCCAGGGCATATCTCTAGGGTTCTCACTTACCGGGATCGGGCCCCTTCTTCCGTGCGTTCTCCGCCGAGTCCAGTTATGGTCGCCGGCGACGGCAAGTAATTCTCCATCTCCGGCTTGCCGGAGAACTCAATTACACTTACGAGGCGTCCTTTCAAATTTTTTTTTTGTCCTGCAGCCACTGCCGAGCGCTGCCTACCATCGCTCTTTGAGGTAATTATAGTTAGCTTGCTCGTTCGGTAATTTTCTAGCGTGGTCCATCTATGCAAACCTTCTTCTTCCGGGATTAAGCTTCTCTTTCGGCATAATCTCAAGAAATCCGTTTTTAGCATTATTGCTTTTGCCTTGCTGCTCTACATTTATTCTATAGAAGGACTTTGTTTCACGTTAAGTGTTTGAAATATCTACCACCAAAAGTGACTTGTTGCACTGGAGTTATACTTGTATTTCTTTGTTTTAGAATAACTGACTTTATGAAGTCAATTTTTTATATTTATTTTAGTGGAAATTGATTTCATTTTCACTTATTCTCACATTATTTTGCTTTTAATTTTTTCAAACATATATTGTCTGTCATTCCATCAATTTAGTATTGTTTTATCATTATTAAAAATAAAAATTTTTAAAGGCGCTTCTTAGCTTGAAGACTAAACCTCATTTTTTACCTTTAAGAATGTGAGTATTGACCGTGAAAACCCAATTTCATCAAGTTTCAACCCAAAAAAAATGCTTGAAATCACTTTTGTTGGTGAGATTCAATTGGTTTTTCATCATGCATAACTTTATTAGTGTCAATATATTGTTGATCTAAATTTCTTAACTTATTGTCTACCAAATTAGTTATCAAGGTAGTTTATCATATGCAACTCCAAGATCAATAAATCATGTGGAGATCATCTAGTTGCTTTGTATACATTTTTTTCTTTACTACCTTCACATCAAGTTGGTTTCATGGTAGAACTATTGCTTACATACATTAAATTGATTTTTTTGGTATTGGTATGATTCACTAATCTTGCATAGAAGTTTTTCCTTTAGTTAGAATTAATGCATGGTCTAATATGATTTATTTTTACGCATTGTTTGAAAGTTCTTTTTTGGCATTTAATATCTCGTCACTACAACTTCTCCATTTCATATAATAGTTATTTTGAAAACTCTCCTTAAACTTATTTGACAATCTTCATAATATAGCTTGTCATTTTATCTAACATCATTGTTTTTTCAACTTATCTGAACAAAATGGTGTGTTTTAATCTTATCAAAAGTTTTCCTTTCCTCTTGGCAGAGGATCGAGAAGTTATGATTTAGTCTGTCCTCTTTTTGAATTAGAAAATGTTTTGGTATTACTAGATAATATGTTACTTAATTCTTTTGTTTCTTTTCCCTTCATATTTATATCCCCTTATTATTATCAACCATGAACACGTTGGATCCTCTCATAATTGATACTATTATAACCACAAGTCCAATAAATCACCACTAATTATTATATTATTTTTCTTAGATATATGTAGTACCCCATCATATTTTCCCAAAACTGAATTTTCAAATTTTCTTCTGTTTCAACTTAGAGAGAATGAGTCCTAGCTACATTTAGCTAATAACTTCATTGATTTTTTCCTTAATTTCAATCACTTTATCATGAACTTGATTCTCCTCATAATTTTTTCTTTCAAATTTATATATGCTACCATTCATTATTTAATTTTATTACAAATTTTCTCAACATGTAATGGCTTGAAATATTGCATAACATCGACTTATTTTCACTTTTTTTATTTAATATCATTCGTGCATGTGATATTTGCTCTTCTATTTATCGCTATTTTTCTAATTTTGTTCTATTTCTATAGCATCCAAACTAAATAACTTCAAACTCATGTAGCAGGCATGGCCTCAGTTTTATGCTAGTAGTCAATTATGTATGTTATGTGTGGATCAAGATGTTTTCAGCGTTACTTATTTAATTTTGTTGTTTTCAAGAATATCTCAAGAGTCTAAATAAAATTATTTAATTACTAAACTTTGAACGAAACACAATTTGCACTGGGTAGCACGAACCTTGATGTAGGGCACATCGTCAATTAAGGAAACTCTTTTGGATGCAACAAAGCCAGGTTAACTGGGATCGATTGGTTAATGGTAGTTACATAATTAATTCATTTTCATGCAACATTTATTTCCAAATATTTTGGAGAATATGCATTATCAAAATTATTCGGTCTTGTTATTTTGGTCAAAATTTAAGATGTGTTGAATACTTCGAACAATTTAGACCTTCCTTTGTTTTCACTTGCTATTCTCAATAGAACGATGCGCTTACTTATAGATACTCTCCATGAAAATAGGTTTCATAGAGTTTGAAATCACTTTTTATCAACATGTTACTACACATAATATTTTTTGTAGCTCTTCTCCATCATATTATTCGGCTCAAATTTCTTGTAGTTGATATTTATTAAAATTGAGCAGTATGGTCTCATGTAGCAATTACAAGATATCTACTTATCGGTGGACCAACTTTTTCTTTTAAGTTTTTTTTCTTTTACATCACCTACAATGTTTATATAGTGGTAAATAAAGCTTCGGGTAAATAATTATCTTATGAATACATTGTTGTACAACTCTAATTTAATGGGCTTGTATAGAGGAAATCAATATTGTGTATCTTAGGAGATTCAGGGTCTGTTTGAGATAGTTTTCTGGTTGTTTTATATTTTAGATTGCCGCTATAGTTTTGTTTGAGGAATTGTTTTTTGTTGCTTTCTAAAATTTTTCTTGTTGCGAGCTTTTTCTTACAACCAAATCTATTAAAGTATGGTGACTATAAGAAATTTTTCATTTAAGTTTTTGAAAACTATAAATATTTATAATTTGCATCATAGCTTTTTAATAAATTATTTTTCTCTCCACAGCTTTATCACCACCCTTACGAAAAGCTGCAACCGTTCTATTTGGTACAACTTTCTATCTACATTGTGTTTTAGATTGCCACTATAGTTTTGTTTGGTGAACTGTTTTGTTATTGTTTCTTAAAATTTTTTTTTAGTGGATGTTATTTTTTGAAACTAGATCTGTTAACATGTGATGGCTATCGGAAACTTGTCTAATTTTTTAGAAAAAAAAGTTTTTTTGTAGTTTTTATCACAACTTTCTAAGATATTGCTTTAACCATTACAGTTTTATAATGATATTTACAAGCAAAATTTATAATTCCCATCACAGTTATAAGAAAGTTGTTGTCAGACTCTTTAGAAAAATTAAATTTTTATATATTTCATCACAGCTTTCTAAGAAATTGCTTTCTCCTCCATAGTGTTATAACCTCATTTCCAAAAAAAATAAAACCTTTGAAAACGGACTCTTACTGCCTATTTGGAACAGCTTTCTTCCTACTTTACATTTCAGACTACCAACACAATTTTGTTTAGGAAATTATTTTCTTATCGTTTTCTAAAATTTTTTTTGGGTGAGAAGCAGCTTTTTACAATTAGATTTATAAAGTGTGGAGCTCATCAAAAGTTGTTTGAGTTTTAGAAAAAAATAAATATTTATAATTCACACCACGGGTTTTTCAAGAAATTGATTTACCCATCATAACCTTACAAACAGTTTTCCCAAACATACCCAATTGCTATCCTAATTTGTTTGGGATTTATTTTGTTGTTTTCTAAGTTTCTTTGTATGCATTATGTTTGTAAGCAAAAAGCCATTAAAGTGAGGAATTATTGAAGCATGTTCTTTGCTGTCTTATGTTTATGAGAAAGAACAAACAAAATAAAATGACTTCTTTAGTGGAGCCGTGGAGGATACTTATAACTAGAACTCTCCCTATAGATTATTTCTTTTTGGGGGCATTTACATGCATACCTCCTAATTCTTGTATATATACATATCTAGCACCTCAGGTTCACTTCTTACATTTTTTATATTACTAACGTCTTTCATATCGCATCAAACATATCAACTTTTAAAATGTGAAATTCATCTTTTCATGCATATGCAATGTGGCATTTATGAAAAATTTGAAGTTTTTCATTTAGAATTCTAAATATATTTGTGTAAATCTTTCTTCTTTGAATTTTTC